>VZTT01002595.1:7051-92617 GCA_013400855.1 Buphagus erythrorhynchus
TAATGCCTATCTTTTTGGTGTATGTGAAATAAGGAATAAACATAAAGAGGTATATAATTCTGCTTTTGTTTAATGCTAGCATATCATGGAAGCATCTGTCTGTGGGCCAGGTAAAGTTTCTTTCTATTCATGTGTATCTGCCTTGTCCCATTTATTAGGCAGTGCTATGTGCCTCCATTCCTCAGCGTTTTTGACCATCAGGGAGAATATTTGAAGTGGAGAATGTTTGAAGCACCTCCATCATCTTTGCTTCCTTTTGCTTCAGGCTGTAAGCATGGGTATTGCAGGTACCAAAAAAAATTGCCATGTTCATAGTCAGCTCTCTGTATCATCAGGCTTGAGGGGAAACAAGCTGCTAGAGGCAGAAAACAAGTCCTACTTGAGAATATTTTTGAAATAAGAAAGAACAGTACTTGCCTTTCATACCTATTATGGAATAGCTGAACAGTTTTACCAGAAAGATCTCCAGAACCATATACTAATGTTCTTTTTTTACAGAACTCAATAGCATCAGGTTTTTCTACATTTTTTTTCCTGGATAGGTACTGTGTGGAAATGTAAACTTATTCTTAACAGGAAGCAACTTGTAGAATTTTAGTTAAGCTTAGAGTTCAGCCCCTGTGGGAATGTGGAGAAAACTCTTTGCTTTCCTAATAAAATGCCACAAAAGAGTTAAAATCCAAATTTCTGAGAACATGAGGACACACTGAAAATACTGTGAAACTACTAAAATGGCACAAATATAAAAGGGGAGCTGATCATCTTCCCAACATATTCATTATTATAATACATTATTCAGTCTTGCTTTACTGGAAAAATGCAAATAACTAATTTATGTATAAGGATGACAGAGATTTTGCACTGTATAAGAAAGATAGAGATTTGCACTGTTTATTACATGAGATCATTCATTTGAAATGACTACTCGTACAGATTGGCACATTGCGCATCATTGGGTTATTTATTTTCTTTAACAAGAACATCAAACGACTTATCTTTCTGAATTATGTTTGTATAGCCAAAGCTTCTTTCAGTGTCTTCAAAAGCCTCAGGCTCTTCTCCCTGGGCATGGTGGTTCTAACCTACAAATGTGAAATATGAAATCTGGGCTCCTGAAAGAGTATCCTCAGCTCCTTCCAGAGTCTAAACAACTGCAGAGCAAAACATACCCAATATGTAAAATCTTCTGCTCTTCTGCAATCATTTGTCATTTGGGAAAGCAGCATTTGATGAGGACATCATTTCAAATTTGACTTGGGTTTTTGTGTTCCTGTTATACTCCTACTGTTAATTGCCTGTAGAGTAATTTAATTTTCTCCTTCGATCCAGGTCTGTCTGGACCTTGTCTGTATTTAGCAGAGGCTAAAAAGGCCATCAGTATAGCAGCAATAAAGAGAACTTTCTTTGGTTTTGGTCTCTACAAAATTCTGCTAACATGTGGTTGATTACTCATAGATGGTGGCTGTCAGGGAGTTTAAATGTGAGTGACATTCCCAGTCTTAGGGGCTTTCCCTTGGTTTTAAGTTTGCCAATTTTGCCACACAGCCACTGCAACTGGTTAAATACGTTAATGTATTTTTTGTAAGTGTATGTGTATATCACTCCCAGTGCAGCTCTCTGTTAAGGACTGGTCAGAACTATGGTCTTCTGGGGCAGTTTAGAAAAAAAATCTTAGACCTCAAATCCACTATAAAATTCCCTAATCAAAAGATCTCAACAGCTCTCAATTTTGTACAGAGATTACCCTACACTTCCTTAACAAAACAAATACCCATTGCAAAAGAAAATCAGAGTTGCTTTGTAAGACCTGCAAAATTAACTTTTGAAGAAAATATTTTCATTCAAAAGGAAACTTTTTATGTCATTGCTCCAGATATTAATTAGATGAGTGAATATAATATAATGACTGTAGATTTGAGAAAGCTTGGGATTCTGGAGAGCATTGCAGAACTTTGCAGCGTCGCCTAGTAACCCACCCATGGTACAGAATATCTGCTGTCACTGTTCTCAACATTGCACTCACACTGGGCTTGCTTTACAAGACCAGAAATAGATGAAAATTGCTCAGAAGAGCTTTGTTTTGGTAAAGCAATAGTTCTGTCTCTAGTGAAAAATAGTGCTTTGCAATTGAAAATTGTCTTTAAACTTTTTCACACTGGAAAGTTTATTTTAAAATGATGAAAAAGTAAATGAATCACCATAAAATGACTCATATTAGAAGATTTTTGNGGCGAGGTTGTCAGCTTTCCCTAAACAACAAGAGATAGTAGAGCAGCAGTGCAATTGGAGATCTTTTAAAGTCATCAGGATGATCTGCCTATGATATTGCTGATTTCAGACTACTGCAGGGTCTGACATTTGTTGCAGCCCAACGACATTTAATAAGACATTTCCAAAGTGAAATGTTCAAGTTTTAGGTTATTTCTACATCCAGATGTGATCGTAATTTACAGTTTCTAATTACTCTGTCACATTATATTATTCCACCTGTGTGTACACAGTCATTGGAGAGGAGCACATTTCTTCTGGCCTCCNTACACAGTGATTGGAGAGGAACACATTTCTTCTGGCCTCCTCACTTAGAAAGCAGCAATAGGATTAATTTAATGCCAATCAATCAAACTGGAACTGGTTATGTAGGGGNGTAGAGCAGCAGTGCAATTGGAGATCTTTTAAAGTCATCAGGATGATCTGCCTATGATATTGCTGATTTCAGACTACTGCAGGGTCTGACATTTGTTGCAGCCAAACGACATTAAATAAGACATTTCCAAAGTGAAATGTTCAAGTTTTAGGTTATTTCTACATCCAGATGTGATCGTAATTTACAGTTTCTAATTACTCTGTCACATTATATTATTCCACCTGTGTGTACACAGTGATTGGAGAGGAGCACATTTCTTCTGGCCTCCTCACTTAGAAAGCAGCAATAGGATTAATTTAATGCCAATCAATCAAACTGGAACTGGTTATGTAGGGGTTTTTCTGAAGATTTCTGTGATTTTCCTGGGCAAAATTCCATTTTGAAAAGTGATTTAGAGACTTTCAAACCTGTATATTGAAAGTTACAGAGTGGAGTTATGCATAAATATGTCAAAATCAAAAGCCTGTATCCCTGATAATGATGAATTGCTCTTACCAGATAAGACCACCCTGATGTTCAGAGGTATCATCATCCCTGGAGGGAGGATGTAGTGTCAGTCCAATGGGGAATGGCCAAAGGCTGAAACACTTCAGGCTTCACTTCTAAAATTCAGTTTTAGGCCATTTCTGAGAAGCTTCAGCTCAAATAATTGCACAAAGTTGTAGTCAGCCTTCAAGGAGATTGAGAAACATGAATTCTCTTAGTGGCACTGCAGTCCACAAAACACAGAGACCAGTGTGGAGCTGCTAGCCACGAGCATCTGCACTGTGTCTGCTTTTTAAAAAACTGAAAGTCAGTTTTCTCTTGCAAAATACCTAAAACTGCTCCCTTGAATGTTCCTTATGGCATATGCCTTTAACCCCATACCTCCCTGAACACTTGGATCTACATCTGTTTCAGCACAATGACTTTCCACAATCTTTTGAAGAAAGTGTGACTTTCCACAATACATCAAAGGCTTATTATGATTTTAATTCTTCTTTGATCTGACCACTGGTCAGTTTTCATGTTCTTTCTCTAAATAATTCTTTTTTCCATGTATTTCCACTAGCTCTTCTATCACTCAAAGAACAAACCCAGGTTATGGATACTTACAATTCTTTCATTTTGCTAAATAGATTCTTCTTTAAGTTTCTGGTCTTTTTTTAGGTGTTGACACATAAAGCTAATATTCTTCTGTTCTTCCCATCCTCTCTCTTGCTTTCTTTCCCCCTAAAACTGCCTTTATTTTATTTTTCACCTTTTTCCCCTTGTAGGTTTTTGCTGAGATGTCCTCCCCCAGTTCTCACCAGTGCTTTGGAGCAGTAGCTGCACAAAAAATTCTGTTTCAGTGGTGCTATTTCTGGATGCTGCCATCTGCCAGGTTTTACTTCCATTTCAAACAAATTTTCAGTTCAGTTTCATCTTTCATTTGGAGGCACAGCTGCTCCTAAATGCTTGGTAATCACTGGTGTGCAGCACACACCTGTAGCCAAATATATAAAGGAAATAGGAGAAAAGAGCTATATATTCCCAGCTTGTTAGCCATTAAACAGGATAGTCAGGAAACAGGAACTCTTATCTTCGCTTGTGCAGATCTTTATTTTATAAACAATATTTTCTCAAGGGGCTAATAAAGAAGAGCAAACACAGAAGAAGGATTACCAAGCTTGTCTTAGTGAACCTTTGCTAATAACAAGTTTATCAGGGCAGTGCATGTGCAGGGGGCTTGGCTCAGTGTTAATTTGTCACTACCACCAAATTAACTATGCTCTATTTTGTCTTCTTTCCAATTTTACATCCTTGATTACATATTCATAAAACTGTCCTTCCTTCCAAGCATAAATACAACTGCTTTGAAAATATAATTGTCTATGTTTATCAAGCACCTAATTTGTTTTACTTGCCAGCTACTAATTACATAGGAAATATAAATGAATTGCAGGTCATATATTCCATTTGAAGCACTAAAAGAAAAACTTTCTGAATCACAAAATTGAATTTAAGTTGCAGCATGGGATACACAATGTGCAGTGCTGTCTCCAGCAGTACTAGTCAAAGAAAACAAACATTTTGGATGATTTCACATTCAGATTTGTCAAAATATACTGAGTGGTGTGCTTGTTCTGTTTAATGTGAATTGCTTTTGTAGCCTCTGATAGCTTTCTCTATCTTTGATTTCTATATATTCTAGTCTATCACTGGTAAAACTTGTTTATGGTAGAGCAGAGAAAATCAAATGCAAAGCAGACTGAGAACACACTAGGATTTGGTTTTATCCACCATGTCGTTAATTTTATGTCTCATCCATTTTCTGAAAGAGATATGCAAATTCTGTCTTGCTTCTGAGCTGGATTATTGTACCATCTCAATCCATTCAAAGCAATAAAATGAGATTTAATAGACTATGTTAGTTAATTGTTTAGGAAACATGGAGTTTTAATCACTGTGACAACCACAGATCTGGGACTGGAGAGCAGAAGCTCTTTTGCATATGTAGCAACTCTTGCAGAAATTTGGTATTAGCCAGCAAATTCCAGCTTTCACAACAGTCTTATAACTACTGTCTAGAATATAGCATTGCACAAACTACAAACTATTTAAGCTTAATAAAACAATTGCATGGCAGGTTACTAAACAGAGATACAATTCTGGATATCTGGAATTTTGGCAGTGAGAAAGAAGAGCACTGAATTTTAAAAAGGAAGCTTATGCTAATAGGGCACATCATGAAAAACATACTATCCATCAGGAATAGATTGTAGTTTTTAGGTCCATAGCAGACACGGGGCTGAACTCATTGTATTATATGCTTGTAAATGAGTTCTGTGGGCTTTTTCAAGCACACATTACATGGCTATAGCATAGTTATCTGGAGAGGTACTTGGGAGCCATCAAAGCATTAGTCCTGGGATTTTCCCCTATAGTTTGCTGTAGATTACTATTTATGTTCTTACTAGAAAAGTATATTTACTTCCCCTTTCCTATGAAAACTTAGGGAGTTAAGATTCCTGCCCTCTGGTGTATGCTTGGGTTTCCAGCCCTTGGTTATTTTCATGTGTACAAACCGTGCAGAAGCACAGGCTGCAGAGAGGAGGCGAGTGTGTGGGGGTGACAGATGGGTACCCTGTGCTACCTTTATAGTAATACAGGTGTGTTTGAACTGGGAATTTTGTTCAGCCCTGGACTGGGATTAGAACTGATGTGACAACATCTGACCTCAAATTAGCTTGAAAGAGACATGTTGATTTCAGTGCACTTCAGCTTAGATCCTATAATTTTTCATGTGGTTTTCCTTCATTATGTTAACTGAAGATCTCTCTGACTTTGTTGTGCTTGTTCCACTTTCCCTCTCTCATTATTTTTCATGGTTTTCATTTATAGTGAGTTGTATTGCCCGTCACTGGAAGGAGTGGTTGTTGGAGAAAATCACAGTTTCTAACGGTGATTGCAGGTAGTTTAGCATAATTATTATTAATAAGCAAGAAAAGTGGCTGAAAACAGAAAATCTGGAAATAAAGCTACCATTTAGAAACCAAGAGTAGTAGGGAATCAGGGTGTTAAAAATGGAGAAATCAAATGCTCACTTCCATGATGGTGGATTCCAGTACATTAATAACATATTTTTGCTTACATGGGCTTTTAGCACAATTTGCCTGGAAATCCGGAAGAACAGTTGGATAAATTAAAATGTAATAACCTATTATAAATAAGAATGAGGTAAGCAGAAAGGTATTGGCTTTCTCCCATCACAGAATATTTAAACATAGAGAGTAGCAGCTGAGGTGGGTTCTGTGAATAGGATTCCCTGAGTATTTTTAAAACATACGCAGTTCCCATCTCTGACATTTTCTGTTTCCCTCCTTTTGTTCTACTTGAGTTAGGAAGATACATCTTCAGTTGTTAATCTTTAAGGTTGCAGTGGCTTCAGGGGAGTCCTCTGAGATTTGGGGTAAGGATTACTGCACTTACTTAGCCATGCAAACTAAAATAGATTTTGGTGCAGGTTGTCAAATGCTGCACACATCTCAGTGACCCACTGCACTGTGTCTTCTCTTTCCTTTTTAATCTGGTGAAAGGAGAGGGCAAAAGATCATCCTAAGCTTGTTTGAGAAGTCAGTTTATGGAATGTAATTCCTAGTGATTTGTGTTACACAAGATTATTTTAGTAAGTATTTTGAGTGGTATAAATGTCCTTGGTCCCATCAACTTAGATGTCGTCAGAACACAGTAATTTGCTGAAAATGCATCATTAGAGCATTTCAGTGGTGGTGCTGAGGGAATGCTCATTCTCTTGGCATTTCTAGTAAGGCTCACAGTGCTGCTGGGTCAAAAGATGTGGTTTTTTTTCCCTGTTACTAGTTAAGATGCATTTTTATATTTGTGTATAAACCTTCAGTGCTGTCTATGGGCATCCTTATTTTGCAGTTTCAGAGCAGAAATGTATTTTTTAATGCCCCTCCTCCCTTTTTTCCACCCTTTTAATGTCATGGTTTCCTTACATTTCACCAAAGTATGCTTGGATTGACCTTGGGGCCTTGGTTAATTTGAGGATTTTGTATTTCAGCTTGTGTACTGAAAGAAGGAATTAGAGAGAGCCATCCCCAGAACACAATTTCTGTTCACTGGTAAGGACTTGATTGGGGGAAATTTGTCTAAATAATTCTAGAAGCCAAAGTTGCAGAATAGGCAAAAACACCCCCCACAACAAACCCAAAGCAGGTGCTGAGGTAAAATAATGAGGTAAAATCTATCTCTGCTAAGGCTAAATGTCTGACTTCAGCACTGCTGGGCACTTTAACCTTGAAAGAGAAAGACTGGTGCACCATATTAGAGCACTGAGTAACTTCACAGGCAGTCTTTGCTCTGGCTCTGGATGACGTTTGAAATTTCAGAACTTGGAATGAAAAATAAATTAATCAGAATCTGACTGATTCCCTATAGGATTGTTAGGGGGAAGAAGAAGAGAAATAATCCTTGGAGTTTACAGAGGGTCTCCATTGGCCTTATAATTAAATAGGTGAGACACCCTCATGCAAAGCTGCAGAAACTAAAGTCAGTGCAGGGGCGGTGCAATTCCTCCAGGATATTGGCAGTGAGTCTTGTGCAGCACTTCAAATGATGTATGGTTTAAAGAACATCTTTTAAAAAGTGTTTCATCCACTTTTAAAAGCTTACATTGAAAGAAGTTGATCACCTTCAGTGAAAAACTGTTCCAGTGTTCAATTAGCCTTTGTGATGGTAAATTATTTCTTATTCCAGACTGAATTTGTATGACTTCAGCTCCCATCTGTTGGCTCTTGTTTTTCTTTTACAACAACCTTGAAAAGCTGCCACTACAGCTCTGTCTTTCACCTGTATGTACAGTGATCAAGCTACAGCTGAAGCTTTTCTTGAAAGCTAAGTATATTTAATGCCTTAGGCCCTGCATTGTAAGGCTTGTTTCCCAGCTGGGGAACCACATTAGTGGCTCTACTTTAGATTGCTCATTGCTTTTTCACATCTTCCTTGAATTAGACTGGGAGCAACAGCCTAATGAGAGCTTCACTGAAGCTGGGTTTAGAGGTGATACTGACTTTGTTCTTCTTCAGTTATCTTCTTTTTAATCACTCAGGGATAGTATTAGTCTTTTCTGCCACTGAACACTATTGGGAAATAATTTTGAGGCAATTACCTGTGATGGTCCCTAAGCTTTTCCTTGTTATTCTGTTTTTGAATTAACATTATGGCTTGTCTCCAAATTTATTACATGATAAAGTGATGTATTAAAATGTGTTTTACTTAACTGTAGTTAACTGGCAGTATATATCAGGTTTATACCATCTGTTCATCTGCAAGATGCCTAGTTACTGCTGCCCTTTCTGCATTGCCTTTGCCCTTTGAAATACACAAACTAAGCTGGCAGCCCTACCTCCCTTTAAAAATAAAACACTTTTTGAGACATGCCAAAAGTTAAGCCTCAGTGTTTCAAAGAGATCTTTCGCTCTCTGCTCAGTATTTAGGGTGGTTAATTTGGAAAGAGAAGTAGCTTACGCTGGCTCTTGGTGTCTATAGGAAAAGAATTTTTTTTCATTCACAATTTATTCATAAAATACAAAATAAATATCTGCTCAACCTTTGCAGATTGATTGAAGAAAAAAAAAATCTAATGCAAGTAATGGATTTTGCCCTCATCTGGAATTCTCTTCTCCTCCTATATTTTCAAATTCTGTTGTACTGCAATTAACCTATTGCCTACCCTTAGTTTATTCCTTTAACTTCTAGTATCTATCACTATTGTTTCAAAATTAGTAACATGTTAATAGCTAGTTTAGTGTCCTTTCATTTTACACGTGGAAAGTCCAGATTGTGTGGTTATTTTCATACTTTCCTTTAACATGGATGGTATTTGTGATGACTTAATTCTTTTGAATACACCATTGAAATTCTAGCTGTTTGATTGAAACACGTTTTTAGATAATTTCACTAATTTTATGGAAGGTAGGGGCTAACAGGATGAAATGTAGAAGGAAAAAATTTAATCAGAATACTTTTAAAAGGTGAATTTTCATTGCTTGTCAATGGGATTTGGGAACCCATCCCTCTCTTGCCTCCCTGAAGATCATAGTCTAAATCTGGACAAATACTCTGTTATGTGTGGAGAATTAGCTTGCAAACTGTTCATTTTATCCCTTCATTCCTCTGAAATACCATAGGGATACATAACATTTTATTCTGGATCTAGTGATATTAGCAACGTTTCAGCAGTGGTTTCTTTTTATGTATAGAGTGGGCATCTAAATCTTCAATTTTTCCTGAAGTTAGATAAAATTCTGCATCAGCTTTTCAGTTCACCTTCAAATGGCCTCTGTTGTCCTTAAGAAACAGACAAGCAAAAAAATAAAACCCAATAACATTTTGAGACTAAGGAGAAACAGATATCTGAGGTAAATTCCAGGTATTAGGAGACTGAGTTTGCTGACCTTGTATTTACCCCTACAGTTGAATTATGGTGATAGTCCTGTGTAGCTGCAAAAAAGGAGTCCTTTGAAAATGAGGCAAAATGTAGCATTGCTTGCCTTGGGGCAGCTGTTTCCTGCTCCTGATATTCCCAGTGCTTGCAGTTGGAATTACAGACCCAACAGGGCTGTCCCTCAGCCACACCTGACTGGCCTCTCAGAGAGTGACCAGACAGCAAGCCTTTTGTAGCTTAATTAAAATACCTTTCTGTTCTATTTTATCCTTCCCCATCTTCTATGTTGAAGGTTGTCTTCTTTCATTAAATAGATGCATAAATGAAATTGGTGCCAGAGCATTTATTATGGAGAGTGAAGCCATCTCTCCTGTTGACCAATCTTTTCTGCTGAAAAACACTGACCATGCAATTCTAATGTTGAGTTTGAGATATAGAAACTATTTAATGGGTGGAGGAAACTTACCAGTGAAGACTTCACAAGTAAAATTTGCAAGAGCAATGATTGGAAGAGCTGTAGGGAGAGAAATAAAAAACATCTGAAGACATAAGAACAAAAGGAGAGGTTTTTAAAATAGGTAAAAGAAAAGATGTGGCTCTGACTCTCACTTAATAAGAGGTGTAACTGGCAGTGTAACTGGTGGGATTACAGATGGAGCAGCCAGGAATTCCTGTACTGTTTGTTCTGTTTCATTAGGTAGATGGCCCAAGTACATGAAGGTGCCATAGCTTTGTGTGATGGAGGGTCTTGAAGCTCAGACATGTTTGTTCTCAGGTAACCAGTGGTTTCAAAAAGAGGCAGTTTTCCACATTGTCTTCTGAAATAAATAAGTGAATTCAATTTTTTATCTGGGCTTTGATTTCAATTTAGGCAGCACTACTCATTCAAGGATTTATAAGACTTTAATACTGAAATTATATCTGTTGAATAGAGTGCTCTTTAATGCTCATTCTAATTTCCTGAAAACTCCTTGGACAAAAATCTTTGAATGATTGATGTATTTATGAAAATATATTGCAAGCAGCAAAATGTTCAGATGCGTCATGCCTGCAATATAAAAAAGGACACCACATATAATTATTTTCTTAGTTAGAGACGGGCGAAGAACCTGACTGTGCCAGAGATGGGAGTGTTTTGGAAGTAGCCCAGGACTGGGAGATTGTGCCAAAATGTTAATGAGTGGGACCTCAAGTCTCCAGGCAACTTAGAAATTTAAAGCAATTGCAATTAAAGCTGATGCAGAAGCCTGCACAGAAAGATTTTGATCTAGCACACTGTGTTCTTCAGAAGGACTGGGAGGCTGAAGCCTCTGGGAACTGCACTTTTTTACTAGTCCCTCTGAGATTCACCCCAGTGCTGCTGGGGCAGCTGTGCTGCATTGCAGGGCTGCTCCTGTGCTCATCAGCTGTCTCAGCCACCCAGGGACACCCTGGCTGTGCAGGGGACCTGTGCCTGTGTACACTCAGGATGGCCAGGGCACTGGCCCAGCCCTGCTGCACACATGATGTCCATGCAGCATTGGCCTGTTTGGAAGGAGGCTCTGTGCAGGTTGTGTTTTCTGGCAAGTTGCAGCTCATTGCAGGACAAAGAGCCAGGACAGGGAAAGGTACAAAGGTACTGCTGGGATGAGCCCTGTTCCAACAGGGAGGGTACAGGATGGCTGCTACAGAGCCCTCAGGTAACACTTAGAGCTCCCAACTTTGCCAGAGAGAATTCAGTGTGCTCACAGCCTGGTGTCTCCAGGGTTGGTGTGCAGCGTGCTTTCACTGACTATCAGTGAAAGAGCTGTCACACTTTGCAATGTGGCTTTGATTTCCAAATAGCCAATCTCATGTCTGAAGCAGAGTCAGTGATCTTTAAAATGAGACAGCAGCAGTCAGACAGCAAGAGCAAGGGGAATGTCCAGCAGCAGGATGAACTGTAATTAGATAGGGATAATTCCCTCCTGAGCAGTGATCTTTCTTGAGGAGACTGTCCCTTAAACATTTGTGCTAACATGATTATTGGCACTGCAAATCTAATAAACACCACAACAGAAAGTTCAGGAAGGCTTGCAGCCTGAATGCATGAACAAAACCTTGGGTCTGTTTTATGATGATGGAGTGAGCACTAGTACATGAATGCATTATGAGGTTTACCTGCAGCTAAGGTATGGGTTTGTTTCTGTACCTACACTTGGTACCAAACCTCAACACCAGTCATACAAGCTCTTTTAGCCTCTCTCAGAAAGAACAAGACAAGATCTCAACAGATATGATATGGCACAGCTTTCCTCAAGAAATGGGCCTGAAATATTGATCCCCCTTCCTCAGAGAGTCTCAGGAAGGTGATGCTGCATGGGAAAGATTAGTTTAAGGGACTCCTATGTACACTCTTAACTTTGTTGTGAAGTTCATTTGAATATCAGGCATCAAAATGGAGAGAGAGTACAATACAGCTTTCATTTTTGTACATCTTTGGAATTAAGAGCCAGGGATTTTGCTCAGAAAGAAAGCTCTTTTGGATTCTCAACTGCAAAAATGGTATTCAGACACCTTTTATTTTTCTTTTTGTTTGGCAGTTTTTCACAACGGAGTCAACCAAACATTGGCTGAAAGAGAGAAATGAAGTATTTCACTTACTCAGAGGTTATGTTTCCTGCAGGTATTGTCCTGTGACATTCCAGATTTGTTTTCTTAAATCTGTAATGAATTCAGTTATTTAAAAAATAGGTGGAAAATTCCTACCAAAGAGCCTACAGCTGAGAAATGTATTAGATATATAAGACAGGTGAGAGTAGTTGCTGTGTCTAAGAAAAATGTATGTGAGAACACTGGGAGGAGGGGGAATCCTAAGCAAATGCCGTAGAAACAGGGGAGAAACTCTCCTGGAAATAATAAGAAAATAATGAAAAAATCATTTTTTCCTCTAGTAATGGCCACTACAGGACATCTAGCAGAGGAAGAAGACTTTAAGCATAGTTTATCCTGGTCCTGTATTGCTAAGCAATGTGCTCAGACTTTAACTGTTCTGGCTCAGAATGGAAACAATAAAGAAAATGTGTGCATTGTATGGGGGGAAGAGGAGGTAGGTGATATAGGTCCTCTTGATGTAAAGAAAGTGTATTACAAGCAGGCCCCAAATGCCAAATTTTGTGCTATACAATTATGGGTATTGAAATGGAGCTTGGGTGTTAGAATGCTGGATTCTTTGTGCCTGGCTCTGCACTCAACTCCAGGTAAGCACTGCTTAGTCCCAACACCATCGTTTACCCATAGGTCAGCATCCTTCTGTCTCCCAGCTGAAAAAATTTTCTCCTGTGGGTAATGGACCACTGGAGTGGCACAGAGGGAGCAGGTCATGGCAAAGGTTACACACATTAACTCACTGAAAATACTGTCTTTTCCTGGCTTACATAGGACTATTTTAAGGTGGCCAGCTTTTGTCAGGGTAATTTTTAAACTTAAACTTTACAGTGAGAGCTAAACTTTGGTTAAAGCCTTGCTGCATGTGGAGGGGAGGAGCATCTGTTCTGGCCTTCTCCTTTTTGCAGAATGAGATCTGAGGGGGAGAGAACAACTCTTCTTCCCTCAGGGCAGTGTCAGGCTGAGCTGAGAGCTCTCTGGGGCAGAGTCTCAAGAGTTGCTAAACTTCCTCCCTTGCTGACAGACTGGGCAGACTCTGCTGAAATCCCAGCATCCACCAGTTGCTCAGCTATGGGCACAATGCTGAGAGCTATTAGCATTACCAGTAACAGTTTACAGAGTAATAAATAATGGAAAGGAGGTCTTCCTACTAGGACAGCAAGTACAGAGTGGTTTTATGGTACAAAAAAATCCCTTGGCTTTGACTTTAGGTGAGCTTTGTTTAATTTCTAGATTTGTCACAGACATATCCAATTGTAGTTATGCCTAATCTCTGTTCCTAGAACAAATGCTTTCCATAGATAATATAATTAGCTAATCTTGTAATAGTATAATACTTTCTGTGACCTTTAAAGTGGCTATGAATTTAAAATCACCTTTTCTTATTCTTTATTTTGATTTTGTAATGAGAACAAGAAGATGCAGTACCCTTGCTAGTCCCTGGGAGTCACAGTTTTAATACTTATTACAGCTGCAGAAGCATCATCGACTGGATGTCAAGAAGGAAGCAATGGCTGGGACCCTTCCTTGTAGAAACTCTGCTGAAAAAATATGCCACTTCTACTAAAAATATAATTTCACAAGAGCAAGCATTTTTTCCTCCATCAAAAGCTTAAATTGTGCAAAATGCTGCAGATTTTCTGGTAAGATTTTCAGTTTTTAATTCTGGGTTGGTTTTGATCTGAAATAGCTTTCTTTTTAACTCTACTATGGAATGGCTTCAAAACAAACCAGCCTACTACATTTCCTTAAGAGCAGCTTCAGCTGAAGTAGCATCTGAGTGTTGGTACATCTGAATGTAACTGATAATCACTTAACTCACTCTTGTGCACAGATGAGTTTGGAAATTTTTATGACTGTTTCTCCACTTAGTCATGCATTCTATGGAGCTATGCTAGAGTAACCAATTTTGATATGAAAATTATAAATGCTTAATTTTTACATGATATTACTATGCTTTAAAAAAAAAAAAAAAAACAAAAACAAACCACCAAAAATTCCCAAACCAAAACCCAAAAACTCCCAAAAAAACTCAACAAACAAACAAACAAAACCCAAAAACACACAATCAAAATACAGCTATAAGGTATTTTTATATTATGACAACATTTTTATCCCAGAATGAATTTTCATATTTTCAATTTGTATAGGAGTTTGAATAAGTTTAGTGCTGAATTTTGCTGTAGTGGGACGTTTATAATGATAAGATCATGGAATATTCTGAATTGGAAGGGATGCACAAGGATCATTGAAGTCTAGCTTCTGGCCCTGAACAGGATGATCCCAGGAATCCCACCACCATGTGCCTGACAGTGTTGTCCAAACACTCCTTGAGCTCTGTCAGGCTTGGTGCTGGGAGCCTGTTCCAGTTCCCAACCACTCTCTAGCAGAAGAATCTTTTTCTGATATTCAACCTAATCCACCCCTGAATCTTGACAATTGTAATTAGAGCAGTTAGAAAACTAATGATTTTATTGTAGAAAAGCTTTGACTGTAGCCAAGAGTTAAACCCAGCAAAATTAAAATCCAGCAGTACTAAATATACTTTTTTGCTGAAAGACTGCAATCCTTCCCTGAAGGCTTTAGGACACTGAGGTAGGAGATCTGACTCTTGTTTTTCCAGTGGCCAAAGGGGTGTTTGTGCAATGGGTCACAGTGTGAAAACACAATTAATCCTGGTGCCTTGAAGGAAAGAAATGGTGAAGTGTGGTTGGTGACTTCTGGCAACAGTGCTGAGAATCTTAGTTGTAAAGTAGTAAAACTTTCTAGCATGGATAATACAGTAACCAATGATGACTGCATTCCAAGGGGATAAAGGCTAAATATCTGGAGATTAAATATCACAAACATTACTTTTCTGTAGAAAACACAGCAGCAGCCATTCAGTACAATCCATTGAAATCCTGGGGCCACCTGAAATGCCAGATGACACTATTCTGTATTTTAAAAATTGCATTGTAGAGTATTTAAAAGTATAAATTATAGGAAGTTTTTTTCAATATTTAAATTAAAACTGGTATACTTCAGGAAACTTCTGTGACTTAATGTAAAAATTCTGCTTCTATATCTGATATTTGAATTAAAGATCTTTAGCTATAACACTTGAATGAAAGGAATGGATTTGTGAAACTTTTTTGGGTATTCAAGATCCGTAGAAATAAGTACATCATCAAAATAAACTGGAATAAGAACTTTATTAATTATTTCATACTACACATAAAATTGAATTTGTTGTCTATAGGCTCAAATTTCTAGACTCCAGGCTCATATTAAAGGATTCAAGATGACTGTCTTTTTTTAATATTTTGTTAGGTACAAAAAATACTACATTTAACTCAGTGCTTTAAAGAGTAACATAAGCACAGCCAAACTGACATTCTGCTATAAAGAGATACAGCCATCCCCTCATCTTCCTCCATCAGCCTGAGCAGATGGATGAGCTTGGTGCTATACCTTGGAAGTGAACCAGTTTTGGGATGTGTCTCAGACCATGGTGCAAAGATTTAAGGGCCCTCTATGGAGATTTTTTGTCACCAGTCCATATTCCCAGTAGGGGTTTGCTGCCATCAGTCCTGGAGATAGAGCTTGGATGGGAGAGTCCCAGGGTATATTGGGCTATCCATGACTAGAGGATCTTAAAGGTCTTTTCCAACCTAGTTCATTCTGTGATCTCCATTATATCCTCCCAGTAATGGAAAGCTGGTGGGGGTCTTGGGACATTGCACCCCTGAAACAAGGTAAGATATGATTATTAATTTGGCAGTGAAACAAACAGCACTCTACCAAAGCAGAGTTTTTGGTGGTGTATAGTGACCTTTAAAGATTTCTGTCATTTTTTTGCAATGCTTCCTAAGATGCTGCTGAGCATTTTTGGTTAAAGGGGCTTCCTTAGAGGCAGATTTTGTACTTAAGGAAGCAAACCACAGAAACCACAGAGAGCTTGTAACACAACTGTTGAATTAGCAAAACATGCATCATATGTACAGTGCAGTTTTTGCATCATATGTACAGTGCAATTGTAGATATGTCTGTATACAAGTATGATTGTTTCTATCACCCCTGACTGTGAATTTGGAGCAGTTGGCAAAACCCAGCTACGTGTGTGACCAGCACAGGGATCTCAGTCCCAGGACCAGAGAAGTCAGGGATGCCACCAGGAGCTGTGTCAGAGCTGGGATGGCTTCTAGCTTGATTTCACTGCTTCACAGTCCCCAGCTCTGCAGAGATTTCTGGCCTGGCCTGCCCTTCACCAGAACTGGGATATATGTGCATGCCTGAGTCTTTGGGATTCCTGCACATTCATCACTTTCATCTGATCCGTTACCCTGGATTAAAAAAACTAAAACCTCCAAAGTTTTACATTAAGAGTTATTGAAATTATTTCTGTTAAATATAGAAATGGTTAGACCTAAAGGTGCTGCATTTTCTTAGGAGTGAAGACACAGAGATGCACCTGGAGTTCTGCTTCATTGCTGGAACTTTCCTAAGAATTTCTGTAGCGAGGTTGATTTCCTTTTTCATTTCGAATGATGTTTTTTCAGAGTTTTTGTGCTGGAAGCAATGGCAGAAGCCCTTGATCCCATTTGTGATCACAAGAACCTGTGGCAGAAGGCCCAGTAATGTCCTTTCCAGCTAACTGCCTTCCCAGTTCCTAGTGCTAGTCTGACCTTTTGGGACTTTCTCAAGAAAGGAGAAATGGTTTTGCAGATACACTTATGCAAAAAGCAAAGTGATTTGTATATGATATCTCTTAAAGAGATAAATCCATGGACAAATCCCTCTCGCCCTGTAGAAAAATTGTGTCGTGGGGTTATAGGTCGAAGAGGACGGTTTTTTCAAAAAAGGATTGTGACACCTTACCTTACACCACATAGAACTCTTGGCCTTCAGGATGGAAGACGAGTGGACTGCAAACTGCATCTTATGAACTTCATGTCTCGGACATTTTGGAGTGAAAAGTGGAGCTGGCACGGCAGGCTGAGGTATGTGGTTCTGTGCAGTCAGTGGTACCTACACACAGATCTGCTTTGGCTCCAGCTGCCTGTGCCGTGTCCATGAACTGGATGGACTTGTGTTTACTTTTTGTTTGAGAGGAAGCCTGTCAGAGTTACAATGCTCTATAGCCTAAATAACCTTTTACTTTTCAGGTAAGCAAAGAGAGCTATTTCTGGCAGAAAACTCTTGAAGAGAGATGTTTTTGTTTGTTGGTGGAAATGCCTGTTAGGAGCAGATTTGCTAAAGGAAACATGATATATTTCCCCTTATTGCAAATATACCATCTATTCACTGTGACAGTGAGTCAGGGTAGACTGCTGTACTCATTCTTCCCTTGGAAAGCAAAAATAGTTGTTTAATTGACTTTTCTGAGAATAAAATCTGATTTGGCTTCTGTAAATCACCTCTTTGGCTGCCAGTTTCCTGTGATAAAGATCCTGTGATTCCTTTGTGGATGCTGCCACCACACCCCTGAGGTACAGATACCTGCTGGCTGTGTGGAGAGCTGTCACCTGTGAGTCTTGCTGTCTCTTGTGGCAATGCTGAGTGCTGGCCTTCCCCAGGGAGGGCAGTGGACCACACTTCAGAGTGGCTTTCTCCTGATGTGCAAAGCACAGGGAAGGGAGAGTAGCACAAGTCAAAGAAGCAGCTGCTATGTCCTGTCCTCAGTCGCAGAATGAAGAGCAGGTAGGGACCAGGCAGTGTCCAACACCTGCAAAGGCAAATGTTTATGTTCTGGGCTCTACATTAGCTTGGTTTACAAGGTACTACATAATTCTGATAAAAATAGAATTTAACCAAAACCGTGTTTTACTGAAACAACATGAACATGATGGTGTATCACAGCTGTTACCTCAAGCTTAGCTAGCAGCAATTTAGTGATCAAAATAATGTAGATTAAATAAGGTCTCATTAATAACATTTCATTTAAATAGCTTAAAAAGAAATCAAGTATCAATATGGTTTGTTGTTTGTTGTTTTTTTTTTTAATTAAATCGTCAATTCACATCTGTATTTTGTTTTGTGCCGTGACTTTACTACCAGATAGGAGCATTTTTCATCACAGCAAATGTCTTGGGAAAGGGATTGGAGTAAATCAGTAGCAAAACTAAGTGCCATATTTGTGTTTACAGTTGGAGGTTACCATGAGTTTTTCTGACCCATCTCAGGAGTAGCAGCTGCAGCTTCTTTGGGAGGATATTTGCTCTGATATTAAGGGAATAGAAAGTGGAGGAGAACAATGAGCTTGTATTTGGCTAGGATTTACTAGGTTCTATTACAGTTGGTATGATGTATATTAAATAGATCCAACTTGCTGATATAAGTTTGTCCCTCCAGTAATAGAAAGGAGCCCATTTAATGCCTGTATTTATTGTTGCTTCTTCCTTCTACACCATGTGGAAAAATACCTGTATGTATTAAGAATCTAATTCAAATTCTTCCCCTGCTTGCAATGGATGAGGCTTTTGGTCAAGCCAAGGGTTAATTACAGCCAGAGCAGAACCAATTCCTGGTAGGCTTATAAAGCCCGTGAGAGCTCTGGTGAAGATAAAACTATGGAAAAATAACTTTTTCTCAGCAGCAGAAACTAAAATTCTGCTTCATTGATTTTTGCCCACTCCCAGCAGTAAAACAAGGCCTTGAGAATTGTAAAGCTTTCTGTTGAGCAATATCTGAAGTTGGGCAGCCTGCTTGTCTGGTAGATGGTAGAGTCCAAGGCCCTTTAAATGCCACTGCATTGCCTTTTTATTTATTATTCATTCAGGGAATAAATCAAATAGCTGCAGGCATCCATCTGTCATTTTGAGGCCTGTCCCATCAATTCAAATATGCATCTGCACAAAGGAATGGCCTCTCAATATACTCACCTCTGTCCACAGCTTTCTCACCCGTCTGGAAAATAAAAATAAAAGCTGATGGATGAGTTACCCGAACAACCAGCTATTTTGGTTATTTCCTCTGGGTTTTGGGATGATCTTTTACCCTCTCCTTTCTCTGGGAGAAGTAAGGAAAAACTGACAAGTGCCTTCCAGGGTGTTCAGTGAAATGAAGCTCTTGATGATCCATATATGCTTCATCACCTTTGAACCCTGAGTGCTTTGGTGCTCGTGCCCCAGCTCCTGGTACCCGAGGGCTGCTGGCCTGGGCACACTACCCAGACCCCAAGGCCAGATGCTGGCTCAGGCAGGGTTCCACAGCTGTCATCAGACATTGCTTTCAGTTTCTGAGGCTGAAAAGAAGTGGCCAGACTTCCCAGTGTTTATCAAAAGCTACATGTCTTTTTTTTTTTTTCTTTTTTTCCCCCCCAGTTAGTGAAAACTTCCTTGACTGGTCTCTGTCTCAGACAATTGTTTAGTTAACCTGTGAGATTTCAATCCATTTGCATTTTTTTCCTCAGGTTTTATAATAACATGCTTTCAACTGAAGCTCTCAAGGTTTTTTTGCATTGGAAATGAGCAGAGTTCAGGGGAGAAGCCTTTAGTGTCACATTTGTGCTCTCTGTTTAGAATATATTTTTGTTCAGAGCTCAAGATACAAAGTTAAAGGCAGAGTTCTTTTAGTCCATCCAGCCCTCCCTCTCAAATATGCAAATGCACATGAGAACAACTTCACTGCAAACTGCCAACTGTTAAAATCTTATTTTAAGTTTTAAAATAATTCATCCAGATTTCAGCCTTGTTGAGCTTGTTTGAAGGCACAGGAGAAATGCATGAGCCACAGACAAAGATACAATTTCATATGCTTTTAAAGTGCATATTCACAGTTAAAATTGACTTTGTGATTCTCCTTGCCTTTCTAAATCTATGCCTAAAGAAATAGGTTTTCAAATACGTACAGTCTAACCAATATCTCTGTTTAAATCTGAAAACCTATTCCAGGGAGAATTTTTTCCAGTTGCTTGGTCCTGTTACCCAGAATCATATCTCTTTTGGAATACCCTATTATTTATGACAACAGGCATGATGATGATCCACATAAAGCATAGAACCAATACAAATGCCTCTTACCAAATATATGCTGAGCATATCCTCGGGCATTAAAGAAGTCAAGTGGATCAAGGAATAGCTACGACTTTGCAGACATCTGGTAGAAGCCCAGATTGTTACTGAATGTCCCCCAGCAATGAAGTCGTGCTACAGATAAATAACTAGTACTGTGAAAATATCCGTTAATTTTTATGTTCATTGGGGAATTCACACCGCAAAAATGTTGCTCCTACTTTTGCAGTTACCTGGATTGCTTTTTAATTAGGTCTAGATGGTGCAAGTTGGATATTAGCAAAATTATTTTCAGTTGACATGGTTGTAAGAAACATTAATCTAATTTTATTGATTGTGAGAACCGGTGTGAAATGTCTGACTGTGTACTTCCTCATGGCAGCCCACAGGGGTTTGTAACTCGTTTGTTCCTTCCTTGTGCAGTTCTGCTGCCTTTGCTGGGTGAACAGTCTGTTTCTGTAGCATTAGGGATCTCCAGTGTGGCTGGATCAGGCTGCATTTGCAGGAGCAAACTCCCTGGCTCTCCTGCTGTTCTCATCTTCAAAGGAAAATGAGGGAGAAGATTGCAGTGTTACATAGATAGGTCAGGATATGGAAATTTTACAAAGAAATGGCTGTGTAGTGGTTGAGGCCAGGGCCCCAAGGAACAGGATACCCGTGGGGTAATGCTCCCCTATGCTATTAACTCCCTTTCCCCAAATTTATCATTCTTAGGCAGCTCCTGCAGAGCTTGCAGGCTCTGCACTGTGGCTTCTCCTAAATATCATTGAGCAGCAAAGGATGAATTAGGCTGCTTCTCTTCGGTATGAAATATAAATTCAGAACAACTCAGTTGGGTGTCATCACTGGTGGCACTGGTGTGCCCCTTGGGCATCCCTGGCTGTGCACCTGATGAGGAACCAAAGCACCTCAGCTGCTGAGGAGCCAGCACTGCTCACTCTGACATTTCTGCTTCGTGCTCAGTGGTGAAGGGAGCATGGAACCCATCGTTCTTCAGTGGTACTACTCAGGATGAAAATATCTCCTGCTTTTTGTTGGAGGCTGGGCTGTGTCTTGCAGAGGGTAAAGGAGTTGTAAATCATCTGGAGAGAGCAGAAAAATGAGAGTTTGTACTGCTGTGTAGGGGGATCTTCTGTGAATAAGAATGCGTTTGCAAAAGATTTGAGGTTTTCAGTGGGGAACTGCTTTTTTTGTTTTGTTTCAAGTGGAAGTCAGCTTTCAGCTTATATAGATTTATCCACTTTGGGGTACAAAATCCTGCTTTCTGCTCTGTGCTATTTTTCCTGAATGCCACAGGAGGCTTGATTTTTCCCTGACAGCTAGCTAAAGGGCACGTTTATTTGACAACTCCTTCATCAGTGAAAAAGTAGAAAAGACATTAATCTAAGGCCATGTGCTGCACAGTAGTACCAAGGAGCTTAATTTTACTTCAAATAGAGGAAGCTTCTTACAGTGGTGTAGGGTTAACTAGGAAATCAAATTTCTCTAGGTAAGTTCTAACATTGATCTCTGTATAGAGAGAACTGCTTTCCAGAAATAAATCAAGTGACAGGGGATGGGAGGGCAGGCAGGAGGAGAGTAGGGGAAGCCCCACATTTGAAAGAAATATGAGAAGCTGGGGTGTTCTTGGATCACACAAGATTAGCTCTACTTGCTAGGAATAACAGCATTGTACTAATTAGCTTTGCATTTATTTTTCAATTATTTCTATTGTAGCATCATGTAGAGGCTTGGCTTGGGGTATTATGCACACACAATTCAAAGGCAGTCCTTGCACTGAAGAACTTTGCAGGGAAAGGAAACCAAACTGGTATTTTTTGTGAGCCATTTGTTACTGGCCCTTGTGAGAGTTTTCATAGTCTCAGTGGGATACTGTGTGAATGTATGGTGAGAAGTGGGTTTGAGGGGACAGAAGTTCTCAAGTGAGCAAAATACCTATGTGCCTGCTGTAGTTAAACAGGTAAATGGCCCCTGGGAGCCATAAGATTGTGAGAATATCTAAGTGTTGGCACGTGGCTTAGGCTGCTGTGAAACAGTAAAGTCAGCAGATGAGAGAAGGGCAGAGAGCAGAGGATTGTGAACTTCTTGTGTACACTGGCTCTGGGCATAGCCCTAAGGACCAGGAATGAACTCAGAGCTCCTCTGAAGGTTTTGTAGTTCTGTTACTGACTTCAGCTGAGACAAGTTTTCCCAAGTCTTTGTTTCCATTTTATAGCCCTCTGTTATGATCCTAAGGAACTGAAAAGGTTTGGGCTTCTGCAGATGAATCCTTTTCAGACATTAAGTTTCCTTGACAGTTTTAAATGTCAACCTGTTCTTAGTTGATGGATTAATGAAGCTTATTATAGGTTATGTTAATTAGTCTGTATTTGGAGATCTGCATTTATAAGCAGCATGGAAACATGTTTTAACAGTTTTACATAATGACAGGTAAAACACTTGTCAGTTGATGATTGAATTTTTTCCTGGGCATACAGAGCCTCCGTGCTTTGTTAGGGGATTTAGAAAGACCTATCCTTGTGGACAGAGGAAGGAAAAAAAAGGTAAATTGCCAACACATCCAGTGGGCATTCTGTGTGTAATATTGACAAGTGCCACCTAGGATAAGACCAGTCTAATCTGATTCCCATTAAAATGCAGTATTTGAGATCTGATTCCTTTAAAATGCAATATTTGAGGTTTTATTCATTCTTGTCTGCACTTGAGGCTGACATTACTACAAGAAACTGTTTTAGTGTTTAAAAAATCCAAACAACCCACAGAACAATACCCAGACTTTAATTACACAGAATTCTAGAAATAAACCTTGAGAGAGAGAAATCTGTTCCAGCTGTGGGGAAAAAAAAGGCAAAATGATAAGTCCTTTAGTGACATGTATAAGGACATTTTAAAAAACTGAATTCCTTTATCAGATTTTTTTTATACCAGGAAGAAACCGTGCCTTTTGGAGCTGGAACTGGTCTGTGTAAGATGGTATTTCTGTTATTCATGAGAAAGCAGACGAAATAGAAAATGTGAGTTAGTAATTTCTGCAAGCTAAAGAGGAACAATCCCTTTTAATGCTTAATTAGATTAAGTGGCGTCTTTGCAATTTGGAATACTTATTTGCAATATGCCTGAAGTAAAATCATATTTCTATATTTGATTTGTGTAGTTGTCTTATAAAAAACTTGGTTGCAAATAAATATATCCTAATTTTGGAAAATAAAAAGACTGGCAGGCAGATAAACTGAGTGCTGAGCCCCTCTTCTTTGCACATTATTGGAAATAGTAAAGTTCCTCATTGTTAGGTGAGTGCAATAAAAAGCTGAACATCTATTGCTTATGGAAGAGCCAGAGAAGAATCCAGATTTCACTCCTGTGACTTTGAGATAACAGGAGTGAAATGCAGAAATGTTTGTTTAACTTTGAACACATGAAGAGAACAAATCTGAGTAATGCAGTGAATGTGGAGATTTTTGGGTTTTTTTTGTTTTTTTTTTTTTGTTTTTTTTTCAAAGTCACATTGACAATGACATTCTTCATTCAGGCTGTGAATTAAAGGCAAAATGTTTTTACTAAGTCTGTTTTTTATGGGATAGGCAGATGAAATCCTTGTCCCACATTGTGTGTGACAGTAGTAAGGAATGACTAATTTTGGTGCAACACCGAGCAGCTTACACCAATAAGGCACATGGTTACATTTTAAAGTCATATCCTCTGCTCCAGCTGAGATTCCAGGATGTTTTTTCTGCTGTTCTGGGAATCTGTGTTAGAGTTTTAAAGAAATAACACACATAGTGGCTTTAAAGAAGAGATCCAATAATGATAGTTTTGTTAGTTTAGATGCTGCCCTGAACGTTGCAAGTGAAGTTATTGAAGTCAGTATTTTGCTGTCTATAGCAGCATGGAACTGGAT
This sequence comes from Buphagus erythrorhynchus, assembly GCA_013400855.1. NCBI lineage: Eukaryota > Metazoa > Chordata > Aves > Passeriformes > Sturnidae > Buphagus > Buphagus erythrorhynchus. The sequence continues at coordinate 31,144 of VZTT01002595.1, forward strand.
GGTGAATGCTGCTTCCCCTCCTAGCATCTTCTGGGAAAGCCACTGGGATAGGTACAGTCACTGAATTCACAGTTACACACCACACATATTTCAGTGAAGAAAGATGGAAAGGGTCTCCTGTATAGAGTTCCACGAAGTTTATTGCAAGGTCATGTTGAAGGAGTCCAGAGACAAAAGACAAAAACACTGCAGTGTCTGGGTTAAGTATAGGGTCAGGGGGTGGTGCAAGGGCAGGGCAAAGGGCAGTGACCTGTAGGGAATAGAGGTAGATCAACACAGTGCTGCAGGGCACCATGAGGAAAGCCTTTTTGTCTCATTTCAGATAGTGAGGCATTCTCAAAGCCTGTGCCAGACTTTTCCAGGGTATTCCCCTAGAAGTTCCCCTGACAGGCTCAAGGGCCTCCACAGCTGTCCTTATAGCCTGTTATAAAATTGTAGTACTTGTGGCTGGGTTGAAGGGGTTGTTTGCCTTTAATAAAAAGCTTGGAATATTTTTGTAACTTTGGCTTCACGTTAGAGTGGCATCTCAGTGTTAAAGACCTATGAGTTGCCCTTATAAGATAGAAAAGTGTAATGGAGGAAAATGGTATGTTTATAGTACTGTAGGATCAAGTGTTTGTGGCCTCTGGTTGTGACAGGGTGGCAGAGAGTGACACCAGGTCTGCACGGTTGTATAGGGCTCTGAACTGTGCTCAGTACTTTTTGTCAAGGACAGGTAGTGAAAGAGAAGAGCACAGGCTGTGCTGAGGCAGAAAAGAAGCCCTATCCAGCACCTCTAGAGGGAAGTCCCATGACTTCCACACATCCATAGGTGTGGTTACGTGTTAGGGGCAGTCCTTGGCAGGTCAGAGGCGCAGTGGGAGCAATCTCAGATGCAGCAGTTCCACTATTCACTATGCAGCAGATGTGATCTGCTCTTTCAGATATGATCATCAGCTCAAAGCAGGGAACAGGTCTGCTGCCTTGCACCCTCTTAAATGGGGTTTCCAGTGTGCCTTGGTTTTGGTGTCAAGGCTGATGACAGTATCTCGTTGTGGGTTGTGTCTCTGTTGCCTTCACCAATTATGGACTGTGACACCCCCATTCCTACTGAGATTGAACTCTTCTAACTCTATAATGCTTAATTTATCTGATAGGATATAGTTTGTTTTGATGTTTCTTTTTACAGCAGCCAGTTCCCTTCATAAAGAAGTAGAGTTGCTCTAGTGCTAATGATGCATTACTGTGTGTACAGGGTAGCAGTGGAGCAGCCTGTTAAATGCAGACCTTCAGAAAACACATCTTTATGGCCATCTAAACTTTGTACTCACAACCCAACAGTATGGAAATGACCCTAGGGTTGTGTAATGCAACACCATGAGGTGCACCACAGAACACAGATAGTCTGAGTAGCTGAGCTGGAAATCCAGCTGCTGAATTCAAGCTGCCAAATTAGTTTAGTGGGGGGAGATGTAAACCGTTTTTCACAGATTGAAATGAATTGCGGTAGGTTGTGATGCCCCTGACCTTTAAATATTTTTGACAGTACAGCATAACCTGTTCTCATGAGAAGAAAATCCCCATCACAAAAGGACACCTTACATTATTCAATTCTTTGGTGTGTGTGGATAAGTAATTTTATTTGGAAAAGTTGGTATGATTTCATCACGAGAATGCTCTCTGCTTTAATTTAATCTCCCTGACCTAAGTTCAAACCCATCACACATTGTATCAACTGCAAATAATTCCTTTGTAAAGATTGTCAGAAGGGAAATAAGGTTAAGTCAAAGTCCTACAGCTCTGTAGAATGCATGACTAGTGCATATGAAGGGGTGATTGGCAATTGCTGGCCCAAGGGTCAGTTTTAAATTGTCCTTGTAAGAGTTGTCACCCTCAATCAAAGCTTCAGCTCAAAGACAAGGAAATTAGAGAAGTGCCTGTATGACTTGATCTCAACTTGGAAATTCTCAATAAGAGTGTAAAAGTTGGAGGTGATAATTTAAGAAATACTAGAAATGTAACTTCCTCTCCACCTGAATGTTAATGACTAATACCACAAGCTACTTTCACAATGATTTTTATCTTCTGATTTAGCTTTGAGTCCTGGTTTCAGCTGGGATAGAGTTAATGTTCTTTTTAGTAGCTGGCATTGTGATATGTTTTGAATTCAGTGTGAGAATTATGTTGATAACACACTAATGCTTGAGCTGTTGCTCTGTAGTGCTCACTCAGTCAGGGACTTCTCAGTGTCACCTGGAGGGAGCAGGTACACAGGGAGCCAGGAGGGAGCATGGCCAGGACAGCTGACCCAAACTGGCCAAAGTACTTGCCACACCACAGAAGGCCTGCCCAGTTTATAAACTGGGGGAGTTGCTCAGAGGCCACCAAATCCTGCTCAGGGCTGGGCTGGGCATTGGCCAGCAGTGATGAGCAACTGTATTGTGCTTCACTTGCATTTCTTGGGTTTTATTTCTGTCTCTCAGTCTCCTTTTCATCATCATTATTATTATATTTTACTTTATTTCAATTGTTAAAGTGTTCTTGTCTCAGCCCATGGATTTTGTATTTTTCAGTTCCCCTCCCCATCCAACTGAGGGCAGGGGAGTGAGTGGCTCTGTGTTATTGAGTTGCTGACTGGGTTTAAATCACAACATCTTATTACATCAAATTTTAAAAATAGTCAGGTAGTATAAATTTAGGTGATAAGTTGGTTTTCAAAGCATAGCAGGAGATAAACAACTAACTCTGCCTACCCACCAGTAGGACTTCAGCCTTGGATATTAGGGCTTGTCAGAGGAAAGAAGCTTAGCTTGTACCTTTGAGATGCCAAAATATTTATGAAGACAAAAGTCAGTCATCTCTGAGCCTGTAGAATCTTGTAAATACCTTTATTATTATGTTGCTGGTTTTGGTTTTTGTGGGATTTTTTTGTTGTTGTTTTGGTGTTTGTTTGGTTTTGTTTGTTTTGGGGGGATTTTTTGTTTGTTTGTTTTATTTTGGATGAGAAGCATTCTGTGCTTTTATTTTGGAATGTAAATTTTATTTTGAAGAAGAATTTTGAGACTCGTGGGTTAAAATAAGGTGTCTTTACATAACAATCATAGAGTCAATATGGACTCCAATATGTGCTCCAGTGGAAGTATCAACTAGCATTTTGCAGAGACTCATAAATGATGAGTTTGCATTTAAAGACAGCTTCTTCCTGGCTTTTAGTCAAAGGTCAATATTAAAAGATCTAAATCCTGCCTGTATTAGGAAGGGGGAAGTACTTCAGAATAATTATATCACTGCAGTTGTCCTGGTGCTGCCTTTCTGAAGTCACCTCCCTCTCTTGCCTATTTTGTGCTAGAATTAGTCTTCCACCCTGTCTCTGGAAGAGCACAAAAATACACCAGCCACAATGAGTTATCAGTGAGCTAAATTTCAGCAGCCACTGATGCCAAACAACAAACAAACAACCCCCCATTTACAGAGCTCAGTTTCACTAATGTAATAGTTGTGGAAACTTGTCTCTTAAGAAAGGGGAAACTAAGGGATAGGAAATAATAAGGACTACATTTCTCTCTCTCTCACTCTCTCTGTTTTTGAATAACAATACAGGAAATCAAATGAGAAAAAATATTCTTTACCATATTCTTTGTGCATATATGTAAGATCATTGGAAATGCCTTGTGCAGTATATCCAGCTGCTTTTATGAGCTTCCCATCAATGTCTTTTTCAAAGTTAAATCTAACTTGACACCTTTCTCAGTGACCATAAATTTAGTTTGTAAGAGAGTCTAGAAACCTTTGATATTGATATTGTGTTGCTGCAATTATTGCCCATGGTCCTGAGGCCATTCTAAAATAAAAAGGGCTGCATACTTTGCTTTTAAGTAATTCCCTTGGAGGCTCAATCAGTTTGATTTCTGAAACCTGTGCTTGGCACTGAAGCTGATTAAATTCTGCCTGTATCAGGGCTGTGCACACTGGGTTCAAAACCTAGATGCAATGTCATGTTCTCATAGTGAAGTTTATGATAGCAAATTTTGATCTTTCAGAATCCAGGTTTCAAAAAACCCCAAATGAGGTCTTTCAAGAGTATGAGAAGATATGTGTGGAGCTGGGCAGTAAGTTAGTCAAAAAAAGTAAGTTAGGCAAGTAAGGTCAAAAAAAAGTAGATCCAGAGGCACAAGGCACAGACCTTTAGGTCACATCAAGTTACTTCTTTAAGCATGTTTTTGTATAGTAACAGAGGTTGCATCTAGGAAAATGACCCAGGCAGCAAGGGGACATCAAGTTGAAGCAGATATAGACTGCATTAGCAAATTAACGTCCACAGTTTGATGCACATTTCTGTTACTTTTTTCTGCAGTATAAGGAAATGCAGTAAATTGCCCCAGAATTAATTGCTTGTAATTATAACACAGGGAAAGTATTGCTGACTGTCCTGTAGGTTACCAATAGTCTGCGCTTAGAGTATAATGTTGCATCTAATTTTCAAGATGAATGATAGAGAATCCTGCAGACCTTTTTCGTCAATTCAGAATCAGTTTCCAGGACTCTCATAATCTTTCTTGCTTTGAGATTATCTGCATTAGCTTTTATATGACATTTTCAGGCTTGTCTAATATCCACTTCCAGTACCACAGACTCACATGCTCCACCCTCCTGTTATATCAGACTGTCTAGAAGTGGCCTAGATTACTGTTATTATTTTGGTTTAGGAAAGAAACATGCTGTTTTCCCCCCAATTGCTCTCATAAATTATACTAGGAAATAGTATAATTTATTATAATTTATTACTGTCAAGTAATAGGAAGCAATGTGTCTTTGGAAATGAAAGGAACAGAACTGTTAAAAATAATCCACTCCTCAGTAATTGTGGTGTACGTCTCTAAGCCTTAAGCCAAACAAGAATAGGAGGTGGGTAAATAAGAAAGAAGAATTTAACCACTTTGCTAGTTATGGTAATTCTGTGGAAAACGATAAACCCATATCCCATAGTCCTTTACCCTAAAGGAGTCTGTCTAACAGAAGCCTGCCTTAAGAAAGATTTTAATGATTCTCAGTAATTCTTGAGTCCTGAGAAAAACTTAGTTCAGTGAGTGATCATGGAATTCAATAAACATCTTCTTCTTGAGGAGTTGCTCAGTAGTGTAGTGATCTTACTTACCCCAAAACAGACATACTGAATTAATACCCAAAGATTTTCTTGAGTGAATTCTGAGCAGCTCTGAGCATGAAGGGCACTGAGCTCTCTTTACCGAGTAAATCCTTGCACTAGTGAATGTATATCTGGTTTCCGTTTTTCATTAACTTTGTAACAGAAAACTTCTTGGCTGATATATTTTAATCACTAAAGTGATTTTAAACATATATGAAGGGCTATCTATAAAAAAAAAAAGAATGGCATTCTTAAAGGTAATGACATATCTGAAGATAACTAGTTGTAAGCCTTTATTGCTGTCAGTGGAAAAGACAAAATGCTTTCCAATCATCAAAAAAATGTAACCATTTGGTATTCAGATGGGTGTGAATTGATATATATTTCTTCACTCAGGTAATTGAAGAAAACATGAACAGGACAGGCTGTTAGAAAAAGCAGGGGAATTGCACATCATTGCTTTAGATGAACTGTCCTGGGTGACCAAAACTGTGAACGTAGCTGTGTAATACGAAAAAAGCGACTACACGTGGAGGCCGAAAGCCCCACAGCAGAAGAATCTGCCTCCCTCCCCTGGAGGGAATGCCCTTAGGCACTCCCTGGTAATGGTTACAGAAAGGTTATTCCCGGCATGCCTCCCTGTTTCATGTAAATTGTTTGTATCCTATTGGCCCTTCCCCCTTTGTACCGCCCCTGAGCCCTCAGATGATTCATTAGATACTCTACCCCCCCCCGGCTCTCCTGTATCAACCCTGCTCCCTCAGCCCCTTTGGGGTTGTTCATCCCTGGTCCCCTCTGGGGAAGAAGACAATAAACTTCTCCTTGGATCACCACACGGGCTCCCATCCACTCCTCCACCATCGGCCAAAGCAGGGGTCTCACAAAGGAGCTGTAATCACTCTCCTCCCGGGAGCGAGGACGTGCCTGTGCCTCCAGGATGTCCTTCCCAGGACCCTTCCCCAGGAGGTCGCGGCGCTCCACCACCGCTCGCCACCCCCACAACTACATCCCTTGCAATAGTTTCAATATCTAGGGCAGCCCTGCTGAAGGTTTTTGCTTCTGTTTTTCTGCAGTGTAAATGGGTGCCCAGATTTATTCAGAACACTTGAATTTTTTCAGCTCTGAGATCTATTACAAAAATTGTTGGTTCCTTCTAAGCTTACAATTACTTTCTGTGAAATTAGTGAAACAGCTTTACTGACACCAGTTGAGAACATCTGAGATAGCTCCTGGAATCCTGAAACCCACAGGGGAAGGAATTTTTCTCCACTAGAGGAACTTTTATTTTAGTAACTGGTTATTTGAATTATTTTCTTCTTAAGATTGTAAGCAAACACAACATGATTGTGGATGAAGGTGATGTAAACCCTAACTAAGCAGGGTAATATGAAACAAATGTCAACCACACGACTGCATGCTGCTGATGAGAGACGTGCCCCTGATTTCCCTGAATTAATCTTAAACGTGGATTAAGGAAGTACGAGGCGTTATTCTAAGCATGAGAAAAAAACATCACTGAAATTATTTTATTACTGGAAAACAGATTTGCATTTCATGCTTCTGCTTTACAGAAATAAAATTAAAAGGCAGTTCTTGTATAGCTGTGTATTTGCTTTCCAAACAAATGGGATCCCATTAAGTCTCAGTTCTCTTCTAATTCTCTCTCTTGCTGATGCAGATGCAGATTGACCTTTTACTCCAAAATTTAAAATCAAAATGCAGCTCCTCTCTGTGGACACAGTTGGATCCAGAATGGATGATAAGGTACTTGGAAATAATAGCACAGTTTACATGCGATTGTACATAAGAGATATAAGGTCAAAGCAGCATCTAAATTCAGTTTCTGGTTTGGGGCGAGATTGTACTTTTTCAGACATCTGACAAATATAGCATTGGAAGTTGATTTTTCATGTTCGTTCATTTTTTTCATTCCCCAATGTGAAATGATTTTGAAACATAAATAACTAAAAATACAGTAAGCAATTTTTCAGTGAAACACAGTATGTCTGTGTTTCTAAGGGCAGGCAAAAAGCAGCCATGTTCACAAAATGCTGCATGAAGATCTTTTAGTGGGTATCTACAATACATCCAAGCCCCCCTAATTTCTTAATAATGAGAAGCCAAGCAATGACCCACAGTGATGTCAGGGCTAAGCATACAAGATTGTTTTCAAGCCTGTGGGGGTATGTGAGAGTTTTAGTGTCTCTTACTCAGGTTTTTGACAGCTCTGACAATTGCTTATACCGCTTTCATGACTTCATGCGTTGGTTTGGGTACAGCACTGCATGACCATTAACACAACTATAGCACTCAATTTTAGGGATTTGTTTGATTTTATGTTTATACAGTCTTGAAATGTGAAGTCTCGTATTCCACTCTAAACCTGGAACTTCTATTCTTTGAATTCTATGATCTCTGGATATATAAATGAAAATATTTCTGCCCCTGAGCTGATTAATGTCTTTCCATCTGTTTTCTTTTTCCTTTAAGAATGCACTGAGTATTTTCTGCATCAAACATTTTAGTTTCATTTTTATTAAAGCAGGAGTGAGTAAGTACTCTTTGCTAACATTAATCTGAGCCTTACACTTCTCCATTTCCTTATATAAGTAATATTTCATATGCTTTATATCCTTTCTACCACTAGCCCTGGACAGTATGGACAGATGAGCATTGTGGATGGTCATCATTTCTCTCTGGCTTTGCTGCCAAGTGTTGGAGGAATGCGTGGGATGTCTCAGCAATGATGTAGCAGATAGTGAGCCAGGGAATATCACAAACTTGCAACCAACTACTACTGAATGGGATGTGGGAGGAACCTTTCATTCTGTGAAAAGTGGCAGAACTTTTTTGTTTTGTGGGGTGTTTTTTCTCCCTCCTACATCTCCTCTCCCCTTCATTCCTGTAACAAATGTCGAAGCTTTGTGGCGTGTGTATGAATTTTTGGGGAGCGTTTTTGTTGTAAACACATTTTCTAGGTTTAACTAGTTGTATTTAATGGTTTCAGGCTGTAGGATTTTACTGCTATGTCCTCTATGCAACTTATTTTGATGCTCTTTTCTTCAATGTTTAATGCTTATTTATGACTTGATGGACTGATGGACAAGTGAGATGTTGTTCAGCCTTGCCCTCAGCTATTGCTAGAGTTCATGTTCTGCTTGTTCTGTCATGCTCTTCCTGTGGGTCAAGCAGGCTGGCTTGTGCTTTGGATTAGCAGAATGAGCAGAGGAGTTGGCCAAGGGAGGAGATCCAAGCCTTTGGTGATCCATCTGCTTCCTTCTGCTGTGTCACTGACACGGGGCAATAGGAAATACCTCCTAGTTCAAACATGTAGAGTGGGTTCTGGAGACCAAATACAGACAGAAATCCCAGTGTTGGGGTGAATTAAATTTAACTGATAATTGTTCTGTAGGTTTTAAATACATAAGCAAAAAGCTTAGGAACTTCTTATACTAAGCAGAATTGGGTCTATGCAAAAGATTACTTCTAGAAGCTGTGCCTCTTAATGGAAGTAATTTAACTCTTGGTTGTTGAAGGAATCCTCAGTTTTGCTGTATTAAGATGTTTTCACATCTAGTGTTTCTGGACCAATTGTATAAAAGCTTTTTAGGTACAGCCTTGAATTATAACGTTCTCTTTTTCATTAAGCTATTTAGCTTTTGGCTTAAAAATAGTAAAGTGTGGATTACGCATCTAAACTCAAAAAAGTAAGGGGAAAAAAGTATGAGAGTTGATATTGCAAAATCAAATGATTACTGTAACCATTAAGTATTTCAGGTGCCTATCAGGACTTCAGGACTGAAGCCAGGTTTTTAGGATATTTTATGAGCTCTTAATAGAACAAAGTCCTTACCACAATTATATGCTTCTTTTCAATGATGTCTTTGCTTTAAGTTTGTTTGCAGGGTTTTTTTGCTTGGTTTTTTTTTTTTTTTTTTTTGGTTTTTGTTTGTTTGTTTGTTAGTTTTTTGCTATTTACTGTATAGTACAGAATTCTGTTTATAAAATTAATCCTTAAAACATCACATTTGTATAAGTGCCACATGAAAAAAATCACACTGAATTTGTCTCAGTATGTTTTATTCAAGTTGATTACCAGTTATTTTCTGAATTATCTACTTAGAGCGAAGGTGTAAGAAATGTACTTTTTCAGAAATACTATTTTGGGTTGTAGAGAAATGCAGATTTTGATTTGGTGTAACAGTAGCATCTCATTTACAGAGTGTGGCTAGCATTTGAGATCTAAGCAGAGTAAAACTTTAGATTAATCCTTCTAAGCAATCCTGTGAGAACCACTCCTTTTTGAATTTTGCAGTAAAGCAGGATGAGAATACCACACCACTTGCCACAGGCAGGGAGCAAGTGGTAAAGTGGGGATTACAACTTGAAAGCTCCTGGCTCTCCAGCCTGCACTCAACCCAGCAGACATCACTGACTCTTCTAATCAAACCTCTGAAACTACAATATCTTACCATCTGTTGTGCAAATTTCCTGGGGGAAAGACTTCAAGAGTCTCTTTTACATGTCAGGCTCTCTGAAAACTGTATTTAAAGAAAAAAATATAGAAATTAACAAAAAAATGCGTAGAAGTCATGTATTTTTTTTTTTTTTAGGGTGTTGGTTTGGGTGTTGGAACTGGCTTATTATTGAGGAAAACGAAAGCTGTCTCCTACAGAGAACTTCAAATTGCACTTAGGCAAAATGTTTCTTTTTCATGATGAAAAGGGAAAAAACCCAGCTTCATTATTTCCCTCTTCCAATCACCTCTGTCACATTCCTCTTGATTCAGTGACTTGCCAGAATTTACCTAGTGGCATAACATTTATTTTTAGACATGTCACTAGATTTCAAGCAAAGCTCACTGGTGCATACAAATTATCCATTTAAGCATTGATTTGAAAATAATAATAATAATAATAATAGCAATGTACAGTTCTTTAACAATTTGTCAGGAAAGCATTCAATGCAGTCATTCTGGAAGCAGTAATTGTAAGCAATGTTTTATTGTTGACCATTCAGATTTGAATGACAGCAGATAATGCAAGCCACAAATAAAGAAAAGCAGGAATTGAAGTACTTGTTCTGCCCTGGCATGCAGAGGTTCCCTCAAACACCAGCTGCCTGCAGCAGCCACAGCTCTGGAGCTGGATGCTGGAAAACACTTCATCTCCACTGCTGCTTTGCAGCACTCTTGTCTTACAGCCAGTCTGCACAGAGGGAGCAGCTGATGTGCTGGGGTTAGGAAGAGGGCATTTTTTACCCCTCATTGCTCATTAGCAAGAGGCAGGTGATCTCACTTCTCTCCTGATCTGTAGCCTGTAAGATGCTAATATTTCAAAGATGCCCAGATGCTGTAACATCTTTTTCTATGCAGCATCAAGTAACAGTGTGCATTTGATTAACTCTTCATAGTTTTAACACTGACCAATGCACCTGGTGTGTTGTGATGCTTCAAGACCTCTGCAATGGTGGTGTCTCCACATTTTGGATGAAGTTCTGCATCCATGCCTGGTTATAAGTAACTTAACTCTCCTGCCCCTCACTTTGCTGAGGTGTCTCATTCATCATATCAGCTGTAGGAACCTGATAAGCTCCATGTTTCTAACTAAGACAACACTGAACGAAGTTGTTTCCCAAGGACTGCCATCTGCCTTGGCTGGAAGCCTTGTGCTCAGTCTGTACAGTATGTAGGATGAGAAGGACCTGGTCTGTGTTTGGAGCTCAAATGGCTTCTGCTTTACACCTGCAGATTTGTACCTACAGGAGGCACCTACAACTCCGTGCTGCAAGAATTTGTTAGTATTTTTCATATCTGTGGTGAGAAACCTTCTCTGGATGTAGCTGACACCTAAATATCATCCAGTCTTTGGGGACTATCAGATAGTGACTCTTTGCATATTGTTTGTACAATGTGCTACATAATAAACAAAAAAAAATATTAATATTTGATAGAATCCACAAGGAAGGGTGCATGGATTTTTTAAGGTGATGGTCTGTACATACGTGCTTCTGTTACTGTCAGTAACTTATTTATATCACTGACTGGGTGGCCACTGATAAAATAGCTACTGAGTAGCCTTCTCCAGATTTTTGTCTAGAGTGGTTTTTTTCCTCAAAGGTGTAAAGAAAACCACTTTCTTAGCCAACCAAAATATTTTGGAAGGCTGTCCTAGTGACTCCACTGGAACTAAATCAAAGCTATTCCTTGCGATCTTTTAATAAAGAAAAAATAAATTTAAAAAAAGGGGAGGGACGTCTCTCCCTTTCTCTTAAGAGTTAATGATCTGTGAATTCTGTGATAAAAGCTCTAAACTAATCAGGAGAAAAATCAACTAAGAGATGTGCTATAACAGCTAAAATGTAAGAGGGACTTTCTACAAGAAAGGTGTGGGATGCCAGAAATTTGTGCCTGGCCCTCAAAAGAAAAGTCCAAGAGTTGTCATGCTTATGTGGGGCTGGTCTACAAACAGACTGTACCCAGACATCCCTTGAGATGCTCTGAGTTTTGTTAATTTGTTTTCAAACGTGGTTATCAGTTCTGACAGAGAACTGTAGCTTCCATGTGCCTCTCACTGCTGGACAGACCTGGTGGATGTTGAAGGGCTTTCTGGGCAGATTGCAGCTGATCTGAGGAGTTGGTGTGTACAAAAAGAGGAGGTGTACTTTGGTTCATCCCAGTGCCTTATGTGAGTATCCATTGGGAGGAAATAGCTTTGCTGTAAATACTAGAATCTCATATTCTGGGGATGGGGGAGTGAGAAGGGGAGAGGGGAGCAGGGTGAAAGGCAAGAGAGAGGAAGAAAGAGCATGTTATAGGAGAGCATAGTGTGCATTTCTCTTTGGGATATTCTGAGTGGGCTCTACCTTTAGAAGATTATGCTGTCTCCTGACTAAAAGAAAGTGCCTTAGAACACAACTTCAAAACCAAAGCTGAAGTCTTAATATTATTTTGTAGGAGTTTGAGTTCCCATGACTATATGTGCCTGACAGTAATATTCAAGTCCCTTGGAAATGGTGCAAGTGCAACTGAGGGGTGGAACAGCTCTGCCATACTAGGTGCCATTGTTGCTCAAATTTTAGCCTACAGGAGAGTACCAGAATGCTGGTCTAGCAAATATTTTAACAAATCACATTACCAATGAAAATATTTTCACTTATTCATATTAAAGAGATGGGACAGCACCAGCTCTCTATTTCCTCAGTTAGTAGTGGCTTCACTGTCCTCTTGAAGGGCTGCCAGTAATTTTCACTGCCATTTTATCAAGTTACTCCTACTAGGATAGAGAGTAAATTTTCTTTTTTCTGTAGAGAGGCAAAGCAAAATCTTCTGACTTAAATTTCATTGCATAATTATTATGGAAGTATTGTTTTGCTTCATAGCTTTGTGTTGGAGATATTTCAACAAATCCACTGTAAGGATTTAAACAGGATAAAACTTTGCAGAAAAACTTGTGGAAAACCTTGTTAAAAATGTTATTTGGCAACCATTCTTATCATACTGAAAGACCTGGAGGGAACCAAATATACATAATGCATTGGGTTATTTGCATTTACTGACAAATGCTGCCTAATACAGTTTTGAAAGAAATAACTCAAATGTAATGTTAAACTACATTAAAGAAACATCATTAAGGTTGCAAAATTAAGCAATCAGACATAAAGTTGTCAGTGCAACCTTGATTCAGACCCCTTGTGTGTATACATCATGATACAATCTTTAATTACAGGATCATATAGTATTTTTTCCCCGTGCCTCATTCAGTAAGCAGGACAAATAGCACTCACTAAATGAGCAGCTATTCAGTATTATGTTTTCTCCATTGTTCAGTGTGTGGTCCCATGCTTTATTTATGGCACACTATTGAAACTCTGCTCTGAAAAGGAAATCTCAATCTCCTCACAGGCTTTTTAACAGCAGCCACCACTGCAGTGTCTGAGAGCTTCCCAAGCACTAATGATGACTTTATCTTCACAACAAGCCTGTGAGATGAAGCAGTGACAGCAACTCAGGGAAGCTGAAGCTAAAGAGAAAAGGTCAAAAGTCTTTTGCCAGCTTGTGGCGTTCAATTCAAGATCTGTAACATCTGATATCGTAGTGGCAGCATTGCACTGTAACTATTTGAGAGTTTCTGCAAACTGAATATCTATGTCTGTGTCCCTGCCAATCTCTCAGCCTCATAGCATCCATTCAATGACCTTTCTTTTCCTGTTCTCTGGGGTCTGTGAACTTCTCTACTGCTCTTTCAGATGAGGTTCAATGCTGGCACAGGTGTCATAGTTCTGTAGAGCTGTGTGTGTCACGGTAATGTGTAGGAAAAGATGGAGCACACTTGGTGACAATGAGATTATGCAGTATTTTAAAGACTAAAATGTGGGGGTTTTGTCGACTGTGTTCCATTTATAGTTCTTCAAAACTAAGTCTGGCCAACTCGGATTGTCTCTTATGAGAATAATATAGGGAATACCTGGCCCTATTGTATGCCTACTGAATTCCACAATTGTTATCTCTAGGGCTTTGAAAAAAATTATTAAGAAGCTGATGGTACTGTGCTGATGGGGTGAATAGGAGAATTGAGCATACAACTAATTTGTATCCCATTTTTTGTAGTCTTTCTTCGTTTTTCTCTATTTAAATGAAGTATCCAAACTTTATTCTAACAAAATTTTGACTTTGGATCATTTTGGGAGACCTCATAGTAGAGAAAACTATCTTGACAGATCTCAAAGCTCTGACTAGGAGTGACAGAAAAATATCTGCATGTGCTTTCTTTACTGTGAAGAATTATTTTGGCTGAAGTTTGTGTGTAATTCAAATCAGATAAAAGATAAGACCTGTTATAAATATATTCAGTATTGTGTACATTGGCTAACCCTATGAGGAAAGAGAAAACAGGCTCCTAAAATGGGAAGACAAGGAATCTTACTAATACACAGAATTACCAACCTTGGCAATACAAATGCCAAGTTTTCAGTCAGCATAAATGACAATGAGTGTGTGGACTCAAAGATGGCATGTTCATACTGCAGATGACAGTCTTGATAACATATTTTCAAATAATGTTTGTCAAACATGTAAAGGAGAAAAAAGATGTTGCAATGCCATCTGTATAGTGTCCCATTGTGGACACTATTGAAGTAATCAGAACTTTGACAGGATTCTCTTGCATGTGTCAAAGATAGGAAAAAATAGGATATGTCACATTTTTTCCTGAGCTGCTAAAAAAAGTATTTATGTAAATTCTCCTCTTCAGTGTAAATGCCCAGTTTGACTCCCCCCAAGTTGCTCTTTTACTGTACTGTGGGTTATTTGCCGGGTCAGGTTGGTGAATTTATTTAGCATTTCTGAGTGGTTGGTGATAAGAGATCTGTAGATTTTGCTGTTATAAGATACTGTCTCATTGTGCATTTCTGCAGCAGTCCCCTTCACGACTTTTCTCCATTATCTGAAATCAAGTGCAAACCCATGTACGAAGGCTTCGTAATTTGCCTTTTGGTGAAAAAAAAATCAACTCAGTGTTTCTCCTCACTATTCTCTCCATAAGCAATCCATTTCTGTGTAGGGCTGCCAACTTGGAGAAGGATAGAGACAGGTGAGTGAGAAAGAGGATGACTTATCTCGTGAGTTTGGTTTGTGGCTGAATTGATGTATTCTGAAGATGTAGGTGTAGATTGTCTACAGAAACTCTGCTGGTATCTGGAAGCATAATGGAGTTCATAATGTTGCCTCCTTGAAATCAAGGACTCTTGCTTTGGCTGTCTCATTCCAACCTTTTTGAAATACTGTGATAAGTTATCACAGCTGTTAGCTGTTAGCTGTAGCACACAAATTTGCCCTCTCTGAACAACAGTCTGATTTTTTTGATTATATGAAGAGATAGGCTGGCAAAGATCAACTTTCTCCCCTATCATGCATAAAGTTGAAGCCACTGCTGAGCTGCATTTATGGATTCTCCAGCATTTCTTACCAAATTCTTCTGTTGTGGTGATTATGCAAAGAACCTCAGGGGTGAGCTTCTTTGTGAGTGAGTTGAACTAGCACAAGGACAGCCAGATTCCTCATTGGCTGAGTGCTGTGTATTTGAAATTGTTTTTTGTCTGGTTGAAGCAAGTTTTATAATCACATAAAAGCAGTTACACTGTTTTGGTAGAAGTGGTAATAAGGTCCTTTAAAAGTGGTGTGCGTGTTAAAAAAATCACCTGGCTTAAGCCTTGCAGCATTCTTATACATGGCTCATTAATTGCTGTTGTAGTTAACTAATGCAGCAGAAGCACTTAGCTAAGGGTTTTGTTGGTCCTCAGGTTTGTGTGTGTTTATGTCTTTGTGGTGGGCCTGCTGGACCTCCTGTGCCTGTCTAGCTGTGAGCTTTGAAAAGTCCATCAAGGAGTTCTCTTTTTGAAGCCAGTAATAACCAACCAGCTTGGGCAGGGGTTCCCTTAAACTCTGCTTCTCCATCTGCTGGCATATTGCACAGTTTAACTTGCACATTGCAGAAGCTTCTGTTATAGCAGGCAGTAGAAGTCATTATAATCTGCCAGTTGCAATGTGCTGTTCCACCCTGCATGTCCTAATGGGCTGTGTCATGGTGGCTGCCTGTCAGGCTTTGCATAGGTGAAGCTGCTGCATCTTGCCAAGAATTTCCAGGCTGGATGTATGACATCAGAAGCCTTTTATAGTAGAACAAGCCTTGTGTGTGCTGCTGGCAGGAGAGAACAATGAAGTTTCTGTAGTAAAATAAGTGACTATCAATAAATCCCATTTTTCAGAATGTAGCTTGAGTTCTCTGTGATGATTACTCTGGCTACTTTGCCAAGCACTTTTGCATTTACTTATTATCTGTTTGGAGAATGGGGAGAAAAAATTAGTGGCAAACTCATTCTGGTATTTGGAGCAGAGCTTTGGACCATCTACTTTCTCTGTATCCTGCATTTAGAAGCAGAGAAATTCTCTTGCCATGGTGCTTGTCCAGAAGAGAAACTAGATGGTCCTTACACAGGCCTGCTCCTGGTACTGACTATTGTTTTCTCAGTAGCCTCTGGCAAAAGGATGGTCAGCCTTAAGTGTCCAATATCTTAGATGTAGGACATTTGTTATGGTATCTTCAGGCAATTTGAGGTGAGGGCCTTTTGGCCCACTCATACCAAGTCTTGTTCCATAATTCTCACAGCCAGGCATTTTCTGGTTTCCCTAAATTGTTTCTCCTTCAGGAAGAAAAAATGTCCAACTGTCCCTTATCTACTACTAAGTACCTCTGTAAAAGCTACTCCTTTTCTCACTGAGATGGGGGAATTTTGGTAGGACTTTGATTTTTAACACCTCTCTCTGAGGGATTCTCATCTAGCCAAAAATGCAAAAGCACCTCTTGCACTCAGCTTAATTTTACTTAGGGCTGTTACAGTCAAGAAATTTGCAGCAGGCAAGGAAAGATCTTCTTTGATAGAAGTAATCTTCAAAGTTAGGTGGCCAGAAAAGAGATAGTAGAGAAGAGCTAATGCCCTCAAAATGTCACTGCCTGCCCCATGAACAATAAAGTCAGAAACCTCTTTGAGTTGTGCAAGACTAAAAGCACCACTGGCAAAATTAATGGCTGTGCTAGTAGCAGCAGCAGAGAAGGCTGCTGTACTGTGACTCAGTAGGAATTTGTCTCCTGAAATGCAGTGATGTACCTTCATTGACTGAGAGACAGCTTTCTCCCACAATTCTGCAGCAAAACCTCTCTGCACCCTCCTTTAGCAGTGGGGGTGGCTGGGGAGGTGCTGGCAGGACTGGAACAGAGCTGAGATGTAGCTTTGCTGAGCAGCCTTCTCAAAACCTTCTCAGCAACTGCTCAATTTCTGGCTGTAGCCTCAGCTCTTCTGCTTATATCCTTTCTTTTGGGGTTCCCCAGAGTCTAAAAATGTGTCCAAGTCACCTCCAAATAGCAAAGAAGGGTGAAAAGTGTTTAAAGTGTGTATGTGTGTGATGTTTCAGAACCTTCTTCCCAGGTTTATTTTTTATTCAGAAGGTGGCTCCAAATGGTCTCTTTTAAAGATAATGTTTGCTACCAGACTTTTTTTTTTTTTTTAGTTTAAGGTTTATGAAAAGAGCAAACTTCTGTAGGAACCATACTGGGACAGTTTTTCATATGTCTTCTGAAATATCTTCTCTTATTAGCTGTCGAGTTTTTCCTGCTGGGATCATAGCAGGTTAAGCAATTTTAAAGCACTCTTTTTCCCCCTACAAATGTAATTGAGAACCCTTAATAGGAGATTAGCAAAAGAGGTTGCTGCTATGTTTTGCTCCAAACACTTGGGCAACAAGATGGAGAAAAATTAGTTTCTTGCATTTACTGGATGGCTGGTACTTGGTCTGGGACAGCTGTCTCTGAGTTCAGAGTGCATCTGGCTTCATTTATGTGAGATAAACTTTGTTATCTCACTAACTTACTCACTAACTTATTTTGTGGAGGAAAAAGATGAAGAAGTAAGATTATATTTTTGAGAGGTGGATATTGGCACAGAGTGTTATTCTGGTGAGAGGTGAAGGTGCATGGTTGTCAGCAGCACATGTGAACCATGTCTAGAGTCTGCCACGTATGAATTGGGGGTTGTGGTTTCTATAGCATTAAGTTTGGGGACCTGGTAGGGAGATATCTGAGCTCTCTTTCAAGCTGTGCACTTCAGCTTTCCTCTTCATGGAGACCAGGCATCCTGCAGGTTGGGTGAAGGAACCACAAAGCTTAGAAATGGTTGGCATCACTTGATCTCTCACATAACTGGAAGGATAGACTATCTCAAGGAAAATTTTCTTTGTGCAATCTGCTCCTCAGAACAGATAACAGATATTTTGTGTGATTTCATTCTGGGTCACTTACTGGTGATGGTAAGGAAGGACAATGCTGGGTCAATGTTCTGCTTTTCTCTTTGGCTCATGGTAGTTACTGTATATCACTGGGGTTTTTTCAGTGAGATATATAGTAATATTTTTTGTATTGGTCATTGGTGCTAAATCTGACAAGAACATTAGAAACAGAAGAATAGAGAAAACAGACACTAACTTTATTCAGATGAACATGTAAATCCTCAGCACAAAAGGCATCATACTCTGTCCCAAGAGCAGAATTATCAAGCTGCACTGGTGGATGGAACAAGCTAATTACCAGAGCCAAAGATCATAATTCTGAGCAAATCTTTCAAATTCTTGTGTCAGGTTTCACCTTTTTGGGTGTCCACTTTTGGGGAAAAAGGTCTTGTTGTGCATAAATGAAAATCACCTTTGAAAATAATTAATGTTCACCCAGAGTGAGGCCAATACATCAGCTGTATTCAATACAGGATTTGCTTTCAGAACTGTGTAGTTCATTGTTGACTGTTTGGGCATATCTTTCTGATTTTCATAAAAAACTTTTTTTTTTTTTTTTCCTTCCCTATTAGTACAAATGTATTATTATTACTTTCTCTGGAATCTTGGGAAATAAAAAATACTTTAAGCACTTTCAGGTAATGGCGTTTCCCACAGAATTACATTGGAGGGACTTGGCTACATTTTCTGATTTGTTGCATCTCAGAGGCATGATTAGCATGTGATAAAATTCCCTTGTGAACAATTTTTTTTCTCCATATACGGATCTCTTACCTCCTTCTTTATGCTAAAACTCTGAACATCCTTTACCACTGCCCATTCTCAGTATCAGCCTGCTCAGTGAACCAGGAGGAGATACTCTTTATGTGCTTGCTGCTTTTGGTAAAGCACTGCCAGCCTGGCAAACCAGGATGATGGGCTGGCCTGTAAAACTGAAAAATGAGCAGAGAGACTGAGTGCCAAAGGAAAAGCAACAGGAGTCCTTGAGGAAAATATGTTGCTGCAGGAAGATGAAACACCAGTACACCTGTTCTCACACCTGTTCTCACCTGCTCTGCTCCATCTATCCAGTTGTGGAGCAAGGCAAGTGACAGCTTCCCTCCTGGGAAGGCTCAGGGATGCTCTAGTTTGGTAGAGCAAGACCCTTCAGACAGAGGCTGTTAAATAAATTTGAGCCCTAGCCAAAGTTTGTGCCAAACAGGTTCCCTGATGCCCAGTAAAATATACATGTTTAAAAAGCTCTCAGAGCTCTCTGGTTCTGTCTATTGCAAGGATTTATCCATTTAAGTTTTTAGGTTGGAATGCCACTGCTAAGTACAGGGTTGGCCCTCTGTTCTCTTAGGATCTGAGCCTTGCAAAGTAATGTCATCTTTTGATGAAGGGAGAGAGGATAAGAAAAAGGATAAGTCTGATTCTGCTTAAATATGTGAGACTGTCACTAGGGCTTCTTTCACGTCCTGTGAAAGATTGTGACCTGGCTCTAAAGTGACTTTGAAAAGCCTGGGCCTTCTTATGGGTTAATACTAATGGTATTATGAATGCTGACCACAAAGACCAATATTACATTTGTATTGGGCTTAAATCTTTTTTTTTCCACTGAATGCTATGTATCATGATAAAATAGTCAATCATTTCACTTGTGAAAAGGAGTAACCACGTGGAAAGTAAGGGGCAGTATCATATTTTGAGGGCGTTTTCAGGGAAATTTGATCACTGAATCACTGAACAATTTGGAAAACACTTTTAAGATCATCAAGTCCAGCAATTAATCCAGCACTACTAAGCTCACCACTAAACCATGGCCCCAAGTGACACATCTATCTACTTTAAATGCTCCAGAGATGGTAGTTCCACCACTTCCCTGAGCAGGCTGTTCCTGAGAAGAAATTTTTCCTAGTATCCAATCTATACTTTTGCTAGTGGAACTTGAGGCCACTTCCTTTTGTCCTAGCATTTGATATTTGGGGAAAGAGAAAAACTTCCATTGTGCTACAGCCTCCTTTCAGATAGCTATGGAGAGTGATGAGGTCTTCTCTTTGATGCCCATTAATACATTATACATTTTTATCTCATGTGTACCTTTGCATTGAACTACAATAAATTTAAACCTACTATTTAAAGAGCAATTTAATATGTTTTTGTGTGGCCTTGTCTTTGCTTTTTTTGGTAATAAAGTTCTGTGTAGGTTCAACTGAAATGAACTATGATCAAAATTCTTCCTTAAAAAATAACAACATCAAAAGGTTTTGCTGTCTGTGTACCAAGGAAAAGCTTTTCTTCCTGCACTTAACATGTACTAAGATAAATTATATCTATTATGATTGAGAACTGGAGTTTGAAGGTGAAGCATGTGACTATGTTCCAATATAAGCCTTCAGGAGCACATTTGTGGCTCTGCATGATAATCCTCATGCAGATGATCCTTCTGTAATTGTTGCAAACTGCAGCTCCTCAGGATTGCTTACAATTTTTGAAAAGTCAACAGTTTTTATTCCATTAGAAGAAGGTTACTGAATGATATTCTGAAAGAAAAGTAATCACTATAACACAATCACAGAAAAAGTCTGTCCATAGTCCTTTCCTTGCAGTGTTTGTTCAAAAGTAATTTTTGTCACTCAAAAAGCTCTGGGGCTTTTTTGCTGTAAAATATAGAAATTATAGGATAAATAAGATGCAGAAATAATCACTCTTAGGGGACATGCCTCAATTCTTCAGCACTAATAAAATTAAGTATGTACTCTAATTGTGAAATTCTTTTTGTAAATGATTAAAAATGACTGAAAATGTTTCTCATCTTCCAAAATGATGATTTTTCTGCACCACAATTCATTATACCATCAAGAAAATGGACTGAGTAGTTTGAAGCAAGTGTTTATACTGGTTTTGTGTTTATTTACTCTTAGAGGGCTGTCTCTGAAATATACTGTTGGAATTACCTCTTGTAACTGATATTTTCAAAATTTTAAATAATTTGGTTTAGCTGCACTTTTATGCTTCAAATATTTCTAAAAGAGCTTTACTGTTTCCCATTCCCAGCTGTTTAGTGACAAACATTTATGAAAATTGTATCACTGTTTCCAAGATTTAAAGTATTAGGAGCCATAAAGGGGTTAAAAAGTTTACTTCTCAGCCAAGTCTATAATTGTTTTCTCATTTAAAAGAGTAACTGGTGTATTGCTGGCAGTACACAAAGATTTTGTTTTACTGCAATGTATCATTTTTGTTCTCTTGTGGAGAAGGGGGTCTATTTAATATGCAGTCTCAGTTAAGGGATCTGTATGAATAAGTGTGGATGATACTGTGATACACTTTGGCTGTTTCTGTAGCAACCACCTATGGGTTTTTGTCTCTGCTTTCACATCTCTTTCCAAGAACTGATTTTTTTTTCCCCCCTGTAACAGTTTTGTTCTCAGAAGCGTTGCTTGAATTATTTTTATGTTCCTCATTTGCACGCTGTCTTATATGTGACAGTCCACCATGAAAAACTGAGAAATTGTTGTATAAATTACAGAAAGCACTATGGCAGTCATGACGATCTTTAGTGATCCTTACACTTTCTGTAATGAGTGGAAAATTGATTTTTGTAATTCATCTTCTTTCTTTTGAAGATGGTAGGCTTATCTGATGAAATGCTACTTTTGCTCCAAATATAAGTTAAATTTAAATTGAACTTTAAACTGTGATTACTTTTTGCTTTGCATTGTTTATGCACTGGGATAATACTTCTCAGATACTTCAGTGTTTGATAAATATTTGGTATCAGAACTTTTTTGCTCCAGTGACAAAGGCCAAAGAATTCAGTATGGATTTTGGTCTGTCGTCTGTATATAGTAAGGTTGTGGGGTTTGGTTTGTGCTTGTTTTCTTTGAAAAACATTCTAGGTGTCTGAGTGTATGTGTGAGTGGTTTTACATAGTTTCTGAAGCTGTAGTTTCATTTTATCAAACTTTTGAAATAGGCCTGAAGTCCCTCTCTGGATGATGGCGAATAATCAGAACATGTGCTTTCCTCCCTCCCAGTTCACTCCTGCTTCAGACTCTTCATCCTCAGGAGATGTGAGCATTTTTACAAGACAGCTCTGCTGTCAGATTTGGCTGACCTTGTATGGCCTCCAGACCCCCTCCAGCTGCTCTCTTACATCTCCCCCTGACCCACACCAGCAAGATGGGGGACACAATCAGATAAGAAATCTTGCAGGTTGAGATAAAGGCAGGTACATTACTTATCAACTATTGGCACAGGCAAAACATACCTGACTTGGGGCAAGTTAATTTAATTTATTGCCAGTTAGAACTAGAGTAGGATGGTAGAAGCAAAGACAAAAATCATAGAGCACCTTCCCTCCCCAGTTTGTCCCAGGCTTGATCTCACTCCCTCATTCCCAACCTCTGTGCCCCCTGACCTGTGAGGCACAGGGACAGTGGGAATGGGAGGTTGTTGTGCTGTAGGTCAGGCTCTGCTGGGGCCTGGGACAACTCCTCCATCCTCCTTGGTGCTGCATGGCTTTTCTCACACTTTTTGCCTCACTGACCAGGGGCATTTTGCCCTTTATTAAATACACTTTGCCTAAGGCACCACCAGAGAGGGCACCCCCAGCTCTCCTCAGGGTGGCTCCTGCAGCCCTAGGGCCAGCAATGGGGCAGGGGCAACCCAGGACAGTAGTTGATGATACTTTTTTTTTCCCCCTCTTTTTTAAACAAGACTTCCCCTCTCATTTCCCCTCTGGCTATACCCTGGAAGGTGTCTTTGACTGATTCAGTTGGCTTCTACTTCCAGTGCTGTTCCTTGGCACCAGGTCCTCCTCCACACTTGTGGCAGTAGGTCAGACTGTTGCACAGGGTGTTACACAGCCTGTCTTGACTTTCTTCATTCACAAGCTGTTGAACTTACAGGAGATTTGCAAAAATACTTATGTACCCCCTTATATGCCAGGGATAATATGCAGTATTTTAATGGGCTAAGTCTCAAATGTGAAGAATCACCAGCTATAAAGACAAGCGTGCAATTGAGTGCATCCTTTGGGCTGTGGGAAAGAAAGGACAATATTCAACACTGGTTTCCTTCAGTGGCTTCAAGTGTTTTAGCCTGTTACTATTTTTGAGGTGCTAACTGCTCTTAATATTCTCTATCTATAAAGCTTTCCCAAAAACTTGTCTATGCATTTATAAAAATGGACATACAGAAAGTACAGATTGCAGGCTTCAGAGTGGTGACAGCTTTCCACAAAGGGCAGGTATTTTATATCATACATTAGACATCTGGGGAAGCTGAGTCTTGCAGACATAATGGCAGAGCAAGTATGTAGCTGGGGTAGGTGCTATACTGAATTATACTTGATCTGCTTAGTACTTTCATGCTAATGAAGTTAGGAGCTTTTTGGTATTCTCCTGCAATCTAACAAAGCATCAATATTTTCAGTGACAAATGGGTGGTGATTACCTGGTGAAGATTGATTACAGGCTTTAAATTTGCTGGATTGAAGCTTGTGTTCATGGCCCCCTCTAATAATCATTCAATTTACTCAAATCTACTCTAATTTTAGGCCTACGATACCAGTGTTTCCACTTGCTGATGACAGTTAAATCCTCATTGATATTGGTTAAGCCATTGGGACAATGTGGTGCAAGAAGAATGATGGATGGGTTTAATTTGATATTCGTAGACTGTCTTTGATGTTGCTCCTACACCACTGAACACTTGTTACAGAATTAAATTAACACTGCATCTGCTTTTGTGTTTGTATTCCAATAGCCAGGGGGCATGTAAGCCTACATTAAAAATATAAACAGAAACTTCTTTCTCCTGTGGTATAGGGGGACAGGGGTGGATTTGGAACTCTTGATTAGAATGATAATACTGATAGCCACGATCTCACTTGTTCTCTTTTAGCTGCATCAGTTGGTTTTGCTAAGAGGTAAGAGTATTGTATTTGTGCACAGAGATATATTTATATTGCTGAAAAAGGAAATAATCCTTAGAGGTAAATGTTTCCTTTTTTTGCAGAGGGTCTGAAAATTTCCTACATTACAAGAAAGAGATTAAATAAAAGTGCAGGGGAGTAGAATATACACATGTAATTACATGTTCTTTACTTCATAGTGGTTTTGTCTTTCATATGAGCAACTTGAACTTCATCAGTCCTGAACTCTGGATTTTCAAATAATGCCTTTATTGATCTGAAAGAATGCATTAAATTTTCTTTCACACGACTGCTCCTGTGAGCAAGGGCTACATCCCCATGTATACAAACATGGCAGGTTGTCTACATCTCTTGTGGCCTTTTGACCCACATGAGGGGACTGTTACCAAGTGCAGTGAGAAGTTCCAGTAACTTATTAAAAAAGACCTCAACTTATTGAAGATGGTGGTTTGTAATCACACCAGTCAGGAATGACTGTTTAGTGATGATTACAGGACATGCTTTTCTATTATTTTTTCTGACATCATTCTGGCTGGGATTGTGTCTGTTTTGACACCTGTGGTGATATGGGAGGGGTGCAGGTGAAGGGCAGTGGATAAGCCTGCTGCTCCACAGGTAACAGCAGGAGGCATTTTCTTACTTTCCTTTCATTTTCCTTGTGTCCTCTTCTGCTTGCTACGCCAATTTACTTTTCTCTCTTCACCATGGCAGCATTACTGCAGGAGTACAGAGACTTTCTAAGGCAGAAAAGAAGCCATTTCTGGATTTTTTTCTTGAACCATCAGATGGCCAGCAAATATATCCAGCCTATGTGTGGTCTTGCTGGTGGACTGATCTCATCCAGCCTGCTTGGTAAACTCTTATGCTCTTATCAGAGGTCTCCTGAAAGGTGAAGTTCTTGAGGTAGTTACTGGCAACATAGCATTGTGTAACTCACAAACCTTTATGTGATCCTTTTGATACTCTTGGTAATTTTTTAATCGCTCACCTAGCCCCTTTGCTAATGCCTAAACCCTGAGATGCATAATATAAACCAAAAATATTTTCTCAAGGATCTAATAAGAAAAATTTTCATGTTGAAATATCTTAATTAACCTCCTAATTTTTGTGAAATTTCTATCAGTTTGTAATTGTGAAGGTGAAAATATTTGCTATGTTATGCACAGAAATAAACAAATCTGTTTCCAGCCTCTGATGCTGAAGCAGTTGAAATTTGGTTTTAAGCAAAGATTAGAGTAAAGGCAGAGGTGCATATTTACTGTTTGTTGCTCGGGGAGAAAAATGAAACTTAATATACCAATGAATACCTGATCTGCAATCTGCTCAGATCTGTGAGTACTTTTTTGGATCAAGCCCTGGTGCACAAATTACAAATTGTTGTAATGCACTAGATGTATTACATTCTGTAACCCCTACTGTGCCCCTGTGCTCTGCTCCCTGTCCCCTCTGGCCATGCTTGGTTGGCTGAGATCCAGTTTCTTCCCGCCCCCTTTCCAGACCCTAGAAAAGGCCCAAACCTCCTGACCTTTTCCTCTTTGCTCCTGAAAATCCACAAGAAATAAACATCTGAATATCCCCAGAGGAACAAAGAGCCTTCTTTCCTATCTTTTGCTCACGTCCATGTAAAACCTCCCTGTGGCCTCTCCTTAACATCTGAGCAAGCCGGGAACGAGAGAGGGGTCTCAGAGAGGATTTTACAACAAATATTGTATCTCAGACATTTTATTCATTGTGGGAGATAAGAAATCCTGTTGAATTCTGTTCATCCTTGCTCACCAAAGAGCACTCTGGGAAAGGTTCAGCTGAAACCTGGGCAAACAGTCCTCCCAAACCTGCTGTGACATGAGTGACTCTTTCCACAGGGTGCAGTCCTGCCTGGGAGCAGGGGCCCTCTCTCTCCACTGGGTCTCCCACTGGATCACAGCCTCCTCCAGGCATCCCCCTGCTCCAGCCTGGGCACCTTCCCCATGGGCTGTGGGTGGATCTCTGCATCCCTGTGGATCCCCATGGGCTGTGGGTGGATCTCTGCATCCCTGTGGATCCCCAATGGCTGTGGGTGGATCTCTGCATCCCTGTGGATCCCCATGGGCTGTGGGTGGATCTCTGCATTCTCTATGGATCCCCATGGGCTGTGGGTGGATCTCTGCATTCTCTAGGATCCCCATGGGCTGCAGGGGCACAGCTGCTTCACCACACTCCTCACCACGGCCTGCAGAGGAATCTCAGCTCCGGTGCCTGGAGCACCTCCTGCCCCTCCTTCTGCACTGACCTTGGTGCCACTGTGTTGTTTCCCTCACATGTTCTCACCTCCTCCTCTTCTCTAACTAGAAGCAAAACCTGTGACTTTGTTTTGATTTCTTTCCTAAATCTGTCATCACAGAGGTATCACCAATCTCTCTTATTGGGCCAGTTTTGGCCAGCAGCACATCCATCTTCAGAGCCATCAGAGATTGGACATGGGGGAAGCTTCCAGCAGCTTCTCAGAGGAGCCACCTCTGTGGCCTCCCCTACTACCAAAAACAAGGCTGTGCAAAACCAACACATACATCCACAACAAAGTCTTTAACGGAACCTTGAATTTGAGAAGGTCAGAGTTACCCTCTGATTACATCATTAGTATGTTTATTGTAATTATGATTATTAGGGCTATAATACTCTTATAAGGCCCACCCCTAAAGCTTGGATCACCCAATACCTTTCACCAACACTCAAAAGCCTAATGAAGGGCTACATTTGTTTTCAGGCTGTTGCAGCTCCTCCATATCCAGCTCCTATGGTGTCAAATGAATGCAGCACCAGACAATTACTGAACCAGCATCTGTTTAGAGTCTAGTGATAATGACATTTGTAAAATCCAATGAATGTTTTATCACATGAATCAGCTGTATTTCTTGTTGGGAGAGGAAAAAAATAAACAGGTTTCATTAAGAAGTTAATGCACTGGTTTTCCCCTTCTATAAAAATTAAATCCTTTAAATGGGAAAAAATAATTTTGTGATCTAATTCTAATCCTTTATGACAAACAAGTAACCTAAAAGATTTTAGTCACTCCGTAAAGGTCCAGTGACAGATGAGACACATTTAAATCAAGGACAGATGAAGGGCAGGGACAGCTGCAGGTGTGTGATATTACCTTTTATTTGAATTTCATTTTGGGAGATTATGGGTATGGGTTTGGGTGATGGCAGTAGTGTTTTTTTTTCAATGAATATCATGTTTCATGCAACATTTTAAGAAAATTAATAGTATTTTAACAGATTACCAAAAAATTTCCAAAACACAGTGTGTACTGAGAATGGAAGTTGACAATGTATTAAAAGACAAAAAAGCAAAAAGTTCACTTGTCCTGCAGCAGCAGCAGCACCCACCATTATGTTGAATGGGCACAGGCAGCTTATGTCAAGTGTGCTCTCTAACATGCAGAAAGCAAGTGCAGAAAATCCTTACTTATAAAATCATAGCTATTAGTGAAAAGCTGAATAAGCATGGCTGTATTTCCAAATGGGCTTGAGTATAGCAGATGTTCCCTGGAATCTTATGACTAAATCACAAGACTTGTTCTAGCCTAGAAATGCAGAAAACATGAATGTAGACTTAATGTTGGGGGAGGAGAGGAGAAGAAAAGAAGACAGCATAACTGCACATAACAGCTGGATTTCCTGAGGCACGTGTTTTATTCATAAGTGTAAGCTGGTGAATAATTCACATGCAGTAGCAGAAGCCAGTTAAAGAACCCTACCGGGGTCATTCCTGGACTTGGCTTTGCCAGTTGTTGTGCTGAGTTACTCCAGCTCTTTTTGCAAACATTCCTCCAGTGGAACTGAAAGCAGAGAGCTCAGTTGTTTTATTCTAGATCCATAAAGTTGTGATACTCTTTGGGAGAGTTACTGGGAATAATAGATCAGAATAGCAAAGAAAGGTCTTCAGATAGTTTTCAACCAAATGTCTTGGAAAAGCACAAGCACATTGTATCAGAAAAGTTTTCACCAGCAGGCTCCAGCTGCTTTGCATCCATGGAGCTGAAAACTGACCAAATAGGCCAACAAAACTGCTGAAGGCAACCAGTGTGGTTAAACATATGGATCTGATTGTCTGATTTAATCTGCACACTCATTCTGAACTGAACTGGAGAAAACCACATAGTGATCTGGAGCTGGATGAATAGGCTCAGTTGCTAGAGCTATCTGTGAATCAATGCAAGAGAACATCAGTACCTTCACCAAGCCATTCCACAACAAGCTCCACTCACCAAAGGCATGAAGGTGGAAGATGAAAATGTTAAAATGAAGAAGAGTATCACTTGTAGATAGTTTAGTTTAAGCTTTTTTCATCACTAAATGCAAATTAATCACACTGAATATTTTTTGATAGGAACAGCAAATCATATCTAAGTTGTTCAAATGCAACACTTTCCCTACATTTTGAGTATTAAATCACTACATTAAATATAGTTTCTGATATTTAGCCTGTAGGCCACAACCTATCAATTTCTTACTTCTTCACTCAAACTCCAAGGCAATAAAAGAAAGAAGGGTTTATGCAAATAAACTCTGTCCAACCTCATATCACAGTATGCTTCTCCAGGTTCCAAATCTAAAATCTACACACCTTCCTCACTTATCTCACCACACCATGAGTAAGCATGCTGTGTGGTAGATAAACTTTTATAAGATTATAAAATCTTAACATTTTGTCTTAGTGGAAATAACAGTGAAGCTTGCTGCAAAGGTCCAGTGAGCAGAGCATTCATCTTCCCTGTCACTCTGGGACTCAGGAGGAGGACACAGCCTTCTCAGTTCCTTAATCCTTCTCACAGGCCCCAGTTTTTCTTTCATACCCATACCTATAATTCCTCTTGAGTTGAAAAATAATCAAGCCAGTCTGTACAGAAAAGGGCAGCTTGATAACAGAGGGATTAGACCAAGCTAATAGCACAACTAAGAGAGCAAGATAAAACCAGCCTCTCTGGTATGGAAACAGGAATGGAAATGGGATAAATAATGTTTTTATCCTGATACTTTTCTTCAGACACATAATTTTGAAAATCTCTTGGAAATGAAAGTGGAATAGTGGCAACAGCTGTAGGAATGCTGGTCTGTACAGCCTGTGACACCAGACCAAATACCATGGCACTTCACATGTGATAGCCAGGCTGGAAAGTCCCCATGCAGCACTGAGAGAAAGAGCTAAAGGCCTTCATTTCAGTTTAGCACCACTGCCCACAGGAGATTCACTCTGCCTAGGCAGCTTCACTGTAACTCTTCCTTGCCTAGGAAAAACTTGTCCCTGAATTCACAACTGCAAAAAAAAGTTTCCAGTGTGCTTTGTGAGGCACCGTAAGTTTCATTGATCAGTTCAAGTAGCCAACATGATTGCCATTAGCACCAGGAGAGTATGAAATGAAAGTGAAGGTTAACTTTGATGCTTTCTCACAGCCATAAGCCTCTAGATAGTCCTGAAACAGAGGATAGTTTGTTTTATTCCTCACTGACATTTGTGCTAGAAAACATGAAGTATTCAGGAATGACATAATGCAATAGCGAGGCTTCTGGCTCCAGTCTGTCCCTGCACAGACTGGAGTCAGTCAGCAGCTTATGGGAAGCACTTAGAATCCCCATAAAGGTCATCTGTATCTTCTCTCCTGACCAGCAAGCAGTAGGGACAGCACAATAAGGTCTCCTGTGCACTTCTCTAGGTACAGGATTCAGTGATGTGTCTGCTACAGAGCACCTTGTATCCACTGGATAACCATCCTGATTCAAAAAGATTCAACCCATGAATGCAATTGACTCACAAATGAACTGGAAGAGGGCTAGGACAAGCAGTAGGAATTTTCCCCCTTCTTTTCCTTTATCATGCCATGCTAATTATGAAGTTCAGATAAGCTAAGGATTTTATGATGTTATAACAGAGGGATTAAAGTCCTAGTTTTTTTATTCCAATCTCTCTCAGAAGTAGAAAATGAGAAATCAAAAGCCAGTTATTTTAAGAATTCATAAGTTATTGCACTCTGCTGCCCAGTACAATGAACTATTCTCAGTTCATGTCAGTTGTTAATAAGACTTTACCATAATATACCAACTCAGCATGATTAAAAATACACCACAAAGGACATTCACCTCTAAAAATAGCTATTAAAAAAATGGACAAAGTCAATCTGAAAATAGATAGGGGGAAAGGAAGAGAAGCAAAATAGATTAAGTAGGGCAAATCATACTGGATGCCAGGAATGAGTGCATTATTTTGAGTTCGTAAAACATTTTTGAATAAATGTATAAGTAAAGTTGCAATAATAAAGCATGCATATTAATCCAGTCAGAGTACCCATACACAGTCACTTATTTTAAACCAAAAATAGCAGAGGTTCCAGCTTTGTTCTTAAGGATCCTTGCAATGGGTTCATTCATGCAAGAGAGTGATAACTCTGGCATTAACAAACTAAGGGTCTCTGTGTGCATTAGACATGAGTAGTCTTGTCCACTGATTTTAGCTTTTAAAGTTCACATGCACAAAAAAACCACTGAGAAACAAAAAAACCAACAACAAACAAAAAATAAATACACACAAAAAACCAAAGAAACAAAACACACACACACACAAAACCCCAAAAAACCAAAAACAAACCCCACCACACAAACCCTGCAGCTTTACTGGGATAATTCAAACCAGCTCTAAACTTGCACCATGGAAGTGGATTTCATTTAAAAAAAAAAAAACCCAAGTCCATTTTTCCTGAAGTTAAGCAGACACCAAATGCTCTGCTGGTTCAGTGCCAGAGCACCCAGCACTTGGGCTGTTCACCCATAATATAAATGCACTATTCCACCTATTAATTGTGATTGCTATCATACCACATAGAGCTAAATGCACTGCAAGTATTTAATGGGTTTAGCACTATTCTTTTCTAAGTCTTCAGAGGAAATACTGGTACATACATTTCTTCAGAAAACATCTGTACAAATCCCAAAGCTATCTAAAAAATTAATTCTTTTTTTCCTTCTTCTTTGGAATTCATGTACCAAAAGATACAGTGTCTAAATCTATCTGAACTCATCCTGCCTTAAAAAACGAGTCTTATTCAACGTACAGCTGTGAAGATTTCCATGAAATGTACTTTCCCTTATGGCTTCCTTCCTGAAACCAAGTCACTTGAAAAGATTTTTTGGTTCACAGTGATTAAAACCAGCAAGAACAGTTAAATTGTTTGAATGCCAAGTGTGTGCAATTTTCTTGCAAAATCCTTAGGTCTCCAAGTCAGAGGGATTTAACTTTCACAGATGCCGCACAGCCACTTACAGATTTATTCTGTGCCATAGCTTAGCTCCACTGAGGGGAAAAAGGAGCCAGGAGGAGGGGAGTTAAAATTCCTCCAATGCAGATACTCAACACAGATTCAGTGATTCCCTCCTACAGGCAACCTTCTCAGATATATAGTGAAATAAAGAAAAAAACCCACAATATTTTGGACAACTCCCATGAGTCTAACCCCTGTGATGTTTCCAGTGTGAGACCACATGAGCTATGAAGTGACAAGTATTTCAATAAATTGGCTACCTTGAATATTTAAAAATAAAAAAAATACTTTCATGGGATACAGGAATACATTTAAGTAAACCTACAAACATCCATTGGCTGTGATAGACAAAGCATTCAACAAAAACCACCCCAAACAGCACACCCTGTCACCCCAATATATTTTAGCATCCAGAAGAAAGGTTAAGCTTTGGAAAGATCTTATTGAATCTTGTAAGTACTACTCTTACCTCAACAGTGCAAAACTCATTTTCTCTTCTCTACTGATATGGATCTATTGAGGCAATTGACAGGATTGAAGTTGAGTCATTTAAACAGAGCGAACAGGTTAGTGCAAATGCTGATAGGTCCTGCAAGATCTTGTGGCCTTTGCAGAGTGAAGTAGTCTGGACTTAGGTCAATGAGTATGTTACTCTTTGAGGGTCTTAAAGGGCATGTGTTGGTAGAAAATTGAACTGTCTCAACCTTGGTGCATTTCTTGAATTGTAGCACTGGGAAAAAAAGACACATGGATTTCCTTCTTGCTTGCAAGAAGTGGGGGAATTCACCTTGCAGCAGGTGTGGTCAGGCTGCTGCTGGTTAGAGTGGACCCACGCAGAGAAGTTCACAGAGAACTGTCTCTCCCATGGGAGGGACCCCACGGTCTCACAGGGGAAGGACTCCTCTCCCAGAGCAGCAGAAGAAAACCTCAGGTGACAAACTGACCAAACCCCCAGGCCCTGTCTCCCTGCACTGTCAGTGGGAAAGAGGGAGGGGCTGGGGGGGAAAGGTGATTTAAAGGCTTATTTTACTTCTCATTATCCTCCTCTGATTCTGTTAGTAAGAAATTTCACTTTGCAACCTTAAGTCGAGCCTGTTCTGCCCTTGAAGTGTTTTCTCCCAGTCCTTATCTCAACTTGTGAAGCCTTCATTAACGTTTTCCTTTTCCTTCTTTTCTGCCCAGCTGTGGCAGAGGGTGAGGGAGCAACTCTTGTGGGTGCCTGGTGTTGGGCCAGTGTCAAACCAGGACAGTGTCACGCTTGGCAGTGTGTTTCTACACAGCCCTTTGTCCCAAAGGTTGCAAAGTACAGGGCAAAACCTGTAATGTTGGGAGGAGCTAATGATCTGGAAGTCTTCTCAAGGGTATGTTTCATGGAAGTTCTTTTGACAGTAATGCCCATGTAATTGTGCTTTCAGGCTAGCTGAAGTGTGCTAGGAAGCAGTAGCATCCATAGTCTATGGATCTGCAGGGTAACTCCTGCTTTCTGTCCCTCCTGTGTTGGGATCTAAATCCCTTTTCAGGTTGGACAATGAAGCACTGTAGCCACCAGGTTCATTGAAAAGTTGAAACTGGTCATCTGCTGAGAATTGCTCTGGGATGGAGAAAAACAAATGTGGGGAAGAAAGTCCAAAGCAAATTTCTAAATACTTTTCCTCATTCTATTCCCAGTTTGAATTAGGTTTTGGACTTTTCATGCATCTTTTATAGTAAGGAGATCCTAAAGAATGGAATAATGGTAAAGAAGCACCATCTCATTTACAAAGCATTGCAATGTACCCTTCATGTTTTGTCTCAAAGTAGAGCACAGTACAATGGCATGTTTTCTTGTGGAAAAGAGAAACTTGAATGATCAGCAATATATTTTTGTTTTTCTTAAAATGGTTTCCTCTTCTTAGTATCCATAGACAGCTTTTCCAATCAAATATTATCCACAGCAAAAACATTATCTAGTGTATAGACAGATGGCAGGATGATAATTGTTTCGAGAGACAGATGGTAGTTTCTTGTACCCACTTTCTAGTTTCTGTGTTTTTAAAGCTCAGCAGATCCATTGTGCAGCATTTGTGGTGTCATAAAATACCAGCCACTTTAAATAACTCTGAACCAGGCTTTCTAGTGATTTGTTTAAAAGGAGCTAGTCCTATTTAAAACATGATCAGCTGAAGATGCCTAGATATTTGACAAGGCAGATTGTAATTTAGAGAAATTGTGCCTAGCTTGGTGCTTGCATTCCCAGCAAATGCAGAACCCTTCTGCCTCCTTTCTGTCAAAAATAAGAAGTCTGAAATTGTAAAGAGGAATACTTCTCTTTCTTTTTTAAAAAAAAGAAGTCTAACTTGGCACTAAAAAGAGGGCACCATAAGAATAAAAATAATGTATGAGTTGGAGGGAGCTGCCAGAGATATTTGTAGAGAAATGCCTGGAATTCCATGCTAGTTTCTTCCACAGACTACTGCAAAAGTGATTAGATCCACAACATAAAGAATCTTATACATAAATAGCTTACAGTGAAAAAACAAATATTTAATTGCCCTGTGAATCTGAGGATTACATGAAACACCTTTATTCTCCACAAAGACTAAGATATTTTCAGGAATAATTTTGTGAAATACATGGAGATGATTCAGGGTGAATCCTGCATGGTTTAACAAATCTTTTTTCTCCATCTCATTCTTTTAAGCTGGGTAAAGAGAAAGGAGAGATACCTGTTCAACAGGTTTGCTTTCCAATGTTAGGTTGATGGGGCCAGCTTTCAGTATGACTGATGAAGCCCTCATCTCAAAGGGGATCAAGGGCTCACATCATAAGATTTTGGTTTCTGGTGGGCTTTTAGCCTCCACATAGTTCTACTTTATATAGTACATTGAAATATTTGCAGGCTCTCTGCAGTGGAGGCTTTCATCTGAAGGTGCATTACAAGGATTCTTGTCTTTGCTCTGATACTTACTGTTTGTATAAATATAATTTATTGTATATGAAAGAAGTCTATAAAGTTATCAACACAGTAACTTTTAACATAGCAATAGCCATAGGCAAGGCTGCATTCCCAGCAGCAATCCTGTGGCTTCAGGGGTGGTGTTCTGCTTGGGTGGGGAAAAAAAATTCAGTAGTCAGCCTTCAGGATGCTATGCCATGAGAAACTGTACAGACCAAGATAGTAATTTAAAATGTGAAAGTAGTTGAAATCATAGTCTCAGTGTTCTTTAAAAAAACCCTTTGTATCTCTGTTCTTTGTCACTTAGTCACTTGTTAAATGATTTTCAGTGCTAGAACCACAGAATAGTTAGAGTTGGAAGGAACCCAGAAGGATCATTGAGTTCAGCTCTTTAGTGAATGGCACACAGAAACCCACAACCTTGGTGTTATTAGCACCACCCTCTCACCTGCTGAGCTAATTTCAGGGTAATTTTTTATAGGATTGTCTTGGTTTGAAAAGACAGGTATCTGCTAGAAGGGACAAGAGCCCCCCTTTTAAAGGAGAGTATAAACCCCCCTTTTCCCTTCTTCCCTTTACTGTGATTTCCGAAATTAAAGAGCTCTCAGGCAGAGATATGGGGGTAGGAATAACAGTCCTTTACTGATATATATATATAAAGAGAAACAGAAACACAACAATAACGGCAAGATCAACAGCAACAGAGCAGGAAGCCCCGTAAACAGTAAACAGTTCTGGTCGTGGACCCCTTTGTGGTGTGGTTACCCCTCTGATGTTCCAGCGAGCAGGGAAAAGAGGCGGTGGACTCCACGTGGCTGGGGGGGGGGCGCCGCGGGGAAATGGCGTCTGTGTCCCACAGGGGGAAAGGGCAGAGGGGAGAAGCCGCTCACAGGTCCCGGAGCAGTCCTGATGCTCCAAGAGGACGTGTTGAAGTCGGTAGGAGATGCGGGAGAATGTCTGAGCAGGAGGATGCGGGATCCCAGAGTCAGGGAAAAGCAGCTCCCACCTCAGCGTGGCAGAGCCGAGTGAGAGCCGAACCTCCTCCTCCCAGGTGGACGAGCGGGCCGAGCCGTGCACCCCCCAAGCGGCAGCAGAGCAGCCGCCCCCCTTCACTCTTCTTTTCCGGTGTTGCCCCTCTCCCCCCGCCCCCTTCGAGAGAAAACTGTTAACTGAGCTCATGGGTGTAGACCCAAATACTCAGCACAACAATGGGAAAAATTCCACAGAAAGAAAAGGGACAATTCAACCCTCAACAAGGATGTATGGAGAAAAATACAGATTTTAAATCTGCCTTTAGAGAAATGCATGAAAACTGAACTTTCAGCCAGTGGACATAGACCTTCCCACTACTGAGACTAAGTGCTATCCAAACTGGGAAATGAAAGTGTGCTGTGTGAGCAACACTAGGCAAACCAGACAGGCCAGTTTATTTATTTATTTATTTATTTATTTTAATCTTGCATAATCACAATGAAGTACTTGTGAGCAATCTGGAATATCAAAATTATTTGAAAGAGATGTTTTGTAAATAACTCTGAATAAGAAGTGCATGTGAAAACTGCCAAGTATTACTGGACAATTCGCAAACAGGAGGAGGCTAAACTCATTAAGTAAATGATTCACTACATATTAGCTCAGTCTTCCTTCTGAGCTTTGAGGCCTGTTGGAGCTGAGAATCAGTTTTGTTGTTTTTTATTAAACATTTTTTCTTGTTTTCCATACTGTAATCATGTTGTTTGAGTCATTAGTGTGAAGGCAATAACAGACTTACTGTAAAATTAAACCTCTTAAGGAGCATCACTGTCTGCATGAACACACATGAGACACCCTGCAACTACTAAGAGGCTGAATTGTGTGGAATTTTCCCTTTTAAAAATTGTACTATTCAGATCAAGATGAGTCTTGCCCACCTGGGTGTTTGTATGCATGATCAAACCAACTGAAGCTGTGGGGGGCTAATTTTATTTTATTTTAATTTTTAAAGGAGGATCATTGATATAACTTTGTCATCAGTTTCTCTGAGGGTCAGGCTTCTCCTTCCTCAGACTCCAGTGGGCAGAGTGGTGGCAGTGCTGGGCACTGTCTCCACCAGAATGTTTGCAGTCAGCAGGCTGAGTCCATCTGCTCTGTGCACTGATGACACTGGCAGATTCAATCTGAGCCTGCTTGGGTTGTCTTGCAGCTGAGGCTGTCCAGTGGTCTTGTCCTTCATTTCCACTGCTCCAGTTAGCTTAATGCTTTTCCTTAACTGCTTCTGAATTCTTTCGTGATAGCAGATATATAGCCAGTGTCATCTGATAGATTTTTAGGCATCTTTGTTGTAAACATGTAAGTATTCATTTAATGCTTGGATTGCTTTACCATCCTTTGTGACTGTATTTCTCATTCCTTTCTGAAATGATCTTTCTTCATCCTTGGCTGAGTCCTCTTCTATGCTTTGAGAAAAAGCTGCTTGATATCTAGCACTGCCAGCTATACCTCCAAATTTATTTCAGATTTTTTCCTGAATCTTGCGTCCTTTTTAGTAAAGTTTTTGTTCTTGCTCTCCGTTGCCTTGGTTCATATTTATTGTATGGCATGTTTATTTTCGACTTGGTTGGTCTTCATAAAGTCATTGTAAAGACTTGCAGATTCTCATAAAAGCTTAAAAAGATTTCTTGAAAAATTACAAATGTCTGCTTAGGTTGGTCATTCCCTGGCCCAGGGAGCAGATCTGAGCTAAAAAATCTCAGCTTCCTCCCCATTTCTCCCCTGAATGACAACATAGTCACCAACAAAACCAGGATTTCTTTGGCAGTTGGCATTTATTTCTGTGCAGTGAAGGAGAAGATCCAGTTAATTCACAGTGGCTGACTGGGAAAGTGTCGGGTGTTGGACTGAAGAGCCTGGGCTGCACAGGGGGTGGTCAGTGCTGTGTCCTGGCCATGTCACACTGACCCCACATCCCATCCCACCCCGAAGGTAGGACCTGGGCTATGGGGGCCTTTCCCAAGGATGGTGTGTTTGATGAGCTCTTTTCAGTGGCCATGCAGTACCCCATCCAGAAACAGAAGTATTCTTGCTCTAAGGCACTACCTTAGAGCAGCAGAGTTGTGGATGAATTGTCATGGTGACTCTGAATCTTTACAAGTGGATGTCATAAGACAAAATAATTTAGTGATAAGGTTCTAAAACTCCTGTGAACAGGAAAGCCTACTCCTTTGAACTCAGTGGTGAAACCTACCCTTTGCAGAGACTGAAAAAGTGAGATTATTTCCTTATTAATAGGAATTGTATGATTTATCAGGCAATTCAAAAATCTCTTGTGCACAAAAAAGCCTCTTATTTCTAAGCAAAAAGAAAATTACTCTTTCCTTAAAAATTTCACAAATCACATCCCTCTTCCTAAACCTGCTACCTACACAAAAGTGGTGATTTCTGTTAGCTTTCAAATGTTATGCAAAACACACTTCAAAAATAAAGATAGTTAAGAGTCAGATTATCAGAAAATATTTGCTACTTCATAATCCTTTAACTTCCCCCCTCTCTTCCCCTTCTCATTAATCTATACTACTGTGAAACAAATGTTTGCATTAATTGTGCCAACTTTTGAATTAGCAATAGATGAATCTCTAGCGACTTAAAATTTTGCTAAAGTAAACAGCCAATGAATCACACATTCCTCTAGGGTTTTTTGAAAGTAAACAACAACTTTTTTTCCAGTGTGAAATAGGACATTTCTGTTTTAAAGATAGGCTCTCAGCTTCAGGCTGGAGATAGACTTCACTTTCCTAATGACAAAAATATATTTTTAGAATTCTATAAAGGTAGATTTCTAAGTTTGAAGAAATCATGCTTTGAACGACTTGGAGAAGGGCTCCCCTTTCTGCCTGTACTTTGCTTTACTTTGGATTGTCTTGATTTTGAATGTGGAATCAGGCCAACTGTAGCAAAGGAACTGGCATTGGGTAAATGTCATGGTCTCCTCAGCACGTCCACTGTTGTGCTGTCTTCTTTGTGCTGCTGAAATACGATGGTACGAATGATTAATCTTTCTTTCTAGCAGGGCACGTCAAAAACTGAGTTCAATTTTGGAGTATAGGACTAGATCACTTCAAGAGCTTTTCTAGGCCTTGTATGAACTGGATGTTCTCAGTGTGCCAGGCTGTGGGGTTTTTTTCCTAGCACTGCATTAGTCACATCATTTGGCAGCAAAATACTTATTGACAGACTATTTTCATCAATTATCTCTCTGTTTTTCACACGTGTCAAAAAACTTACTGGCTTTTCTGCTGCATGTTGCAATGAAACAAGTGGTGTTCAGGTGAATAGAAACTCTCCCTCTTTTGTTCCTAATGGAAGATGTGGACTGAGGCTTGTGCTGAAAGCCACAGCAGTAAATGACTGTCACTTAGTTTGCTTCAGTCCATACAATTTCACTCCTTCCAGTTCAAGTTAGAGTGAAGATGCACTCTCTTAGTGATAAGGACAGCCTTTCTTTAAGTAATTATTTTAGTGAAGAAAAAGAAATGCTTTAGCATTGATGTCAAGGTGTTACATGGAACAAATGGCACAATCAAAGTAAATGCACTTCTGCATCTACATTTTTCTTATCCACATGTATTTTTTAATGAAAATAAAATTAAATATTCTGAACAAAGTGTAATGTTGTTGTTGCCCAGAAAAGCTCAGGTTCCTAAGTGAAAACGTGTGTGAGTGAAGACCTCTTTAAAGGCAGAGATCCTTTTGTAAAGCAATAAATTGCTCAAAGCCCTAATTTTCTAAATTTTGTGCTTGACTAACCAACTGACATTTTTAAAGCTTTTACAAAACAGCTTTTTTAGGGATTGTGACATTCAAGCCACTTGTGCTTTGCTGCTTCTTAGCCATTATGTAATTATGCTCAACCCAGGTCATACCACCAGGTAGGAAAGCATGTTAGCTGAGAAGGTGAACTGCATTGACACAGACTGGAGAGCTGACACACTTGGTCTGATGCCAATATTAAACCAGTGGGATAGGCAGGGGCGAAATGCTTTATTAAACACAGTGTTGGCACAGGAAATTCAACCAGCAAGTAGTTTAAATTTTTCTAGTAAACAGAAGTTATATGTAACCAAGAAAGGCTTGTCATAAACTGAACACTTCATTAACTTAAAGCCTAAATTAAATTGTAGGTGAAAGTGAAAGTTTATAGGAAAAATAAATTGATGGGAGAGAAAGGAAGCAGCTACATAAAAGCCTGAGTTGTACATATTATAGCTAATACTCTAGAGAAAATGTTAACTATAGAGGAGGTGGAGAGAACAACAGTCACTCAGAAAAGCATTATTCTGTGCTAACCACAGAAGATTGTAAAAGATGCTGAAGATAGAGAGAGCCACAGTGGGAGAATGCATCACAACCAGGAGGCTCCGGTCTGAGTAGTGTGGACCCAAGGAGGAGCTCCAGGACTTGTCCCCGTATACAGCTTCTTCCCAGGAGCCTGCCCAGTGGGTAGGCCAAACTAGCTTGAGACAAGAGAGATTAGAGTCTAGAAACCAAATGGGAAAGACAGTAGATGCTGTTGGCAGAATCTGGATCAGCTACATGCCAGTGGGTGCCTGTTTTAATGGATCGGTGCAGCAGGGTCTTGCCCGGCTGGAAGTATCTGGTAAACCCCTATTTCAGCACAATTTCCTCTGCAAATAGTCATGATTGAGTGTGGAAGGGTCCATTCATTCTCCTTCCTCTGTAGCTGATTCAATGAGCCATGATTTTTGAGTTCTTTCTTTACAGCTGGATGAAATTGCAGAAATTGAGATAAAACAATATAGTATGAGCAGGTACAACTTTGGTCTCGTTAGTTCTCACATTTCTAGATGTTTTGCTTTGATCTACAGCAACAGGAATGTGACATAAAGATATCTGAGTTAGCTCAGCTGCTGGTAAATGGTTTAATTTCAATACAGTTACGTTGGTACAGTCACTTCTAGTCAAAGTGTTGGCTATTGATGTTGATGCTAATCCTCTGCTGCTGTTGTGCAGTAAGGAACAGTCCCATGTGTGCTTTCAAATGGTGAGGTACCAGGGCTCATCTGTTCATTCCTGTACACCTTTTCTGCTCTCAGTGAAGACATAAAGCCATTCTTTGCTCTCTACAAGGAAAAAACAAAGACTTTTAGAGATTGATGTTTTAGAAATCATTTAGAGAGAACTCCTAGGGGCTGAGATCTCAAGCTTTGTTGAATGACACTGAAACTATGAGTATGTTCTGATGGATCCTCTCTTTAGATACCCCTGATAATATCCAGTGAGTGGTCTGGCCTCATTGGTGCAATGAATTCTGAGTGTGAGCTGTGTGTGGAGCTGCTGTGGTGGGAAAGCAGCCCCTGCTACCAATGTGTGAAGTGTGAACAGGGTCTAAATCTCGGGCATTTCTCCTGAGAAGTTTATGCTCTTCTCATCAGACCAGAGTTTCACAAGGGCCAGGAGCATCTCTACTGCCTCTGCCCAGTCTGAAAAGCCATTGTGGTTGTTGTGTCTTTTCAGTGCTTGCTCAGGCTGATCTGGCTTATTTTATAGCTGTTTCATTCCTGCCAGCTTTTCCTGGCTAGGCATGGCAAGTGATAGTGAGCCACTGAACAATTTTTTTTCCAGAATGATAGTTCCTTTACAGTCATTAATCAGTTCTCTGCCTCTCATTTTACATTGAGATATAACACCAAATGTCTCATCCCGTGTTTAAGAGGAGGCAAAGTCCTTACATAAACAATACACAGTTATCTTTGCTTGAGTGTATAATCATTAAATGAAATACAGCTAAGCTCTGGGATACCATGGGCAGAAGAAACTTAATCACTATTTCCTCATTCTTTGTGTATCTGTCTCTTCTGTACTCATTAAAAAAGGACATCAGTTCCCCAGTAAGTACCACACCAGATGCTACTTATTCTGAATGAGAACTGAAGGAACCATCATGAAGGAAAAATTCACATAATTTAAATGTGCAGTGAAACCAATTTGCAGTTATGTAGGGAAATACTGTTTTAGAATTGGTATTAGTGAAGTTTCACAGGGAGGCAGAATATGATGGTGAACTCCAAACATGAATATGTTTGTTTTCACAGGATAAGGAATTAATATCTCAGGGTAGAATAATCTAATTCCAACTGGTGCTAAATGGTGAGTCACTCCGTATCTTTGCTTGAGAAGGTTAAGGACCTTGCAGTGTTGTTAAATCATTTTGACCGAAGTGCTGTATGAGTTTCAAGGATGATTCATTATTAAATTCAAAATCACAACCTTCTTAAAATTGTTTTCTTCTAATGTTATGTGCCTTTGCTTTTACCTCTGACCATAACTAGTTTCCTACTAGAAGCTAGTAGACTCTGAGCTTGGGGAAAAACCATACTTACAAAATGTTGTATACCTGAGAGTTAGGTTCATATATAAATTTTAACTTAGGTACGAGTAAGGTGAATTTCCTTCTGAAAATGCTTGTTTCTCCTCCTATGATAAAGGTAGCCTAAAATGACACGCTTACACATAAACAACAAATTTCCACATGCCTGTATTAGATTAGGTGAATCCTAAAGAGAGCACCTAAAGAGACTGACAGTTAGGCTGGAGTGTAGGCTAAGGGAATAGTTCCCACAAAATAATCCAATGTTTGATCCCTTGACATGCAGGATTGAAAAAGAAATTAAGAACTTATGCCTGTTTAAAATATATTTTGCTTAAAATGTTGTAGGTCTATTTCAGTGAGCAGACATACATATTTCTGGCTGTGGAGGTCCTGTTCACTGGGGGATCTGAAGGGCATTCAAGGTGAAGACACTAGCTTTCTAAGAAAAGCTTTCTTAGCTGGTGGACTATTTTTTGCTTGCTTCAGGAATTCTGGTAATTCTATAACTATAAACTCAAGAAAAATACAAGACCTATTTGTACTCTTATTCAGAAAATTTGCTGTGGAGTAGTGCTCTAGCACGTAATTGATGAGTAATAGCTTTATTGCAAACCAGTGGGGGTTTGTTGTTGTTGTTGTTTTGGTGCTTTAGTTTTTTTAAAAAACTCATAACATACTTGTCCAACATTAAAATGTTCCTGTTAAATATATAGACACAGATAATATTGGATTTCTCAAATTAACTTGAATGCTAGAAATCCTTCCTTGTATTTAAAGGAGCAATGTGGTTTGGGATAATATTCTTCTTTTCTGAGCCACTGGGAAAGACATGTGAGAGAATGTTTATAGGTCTGACGACACCTGCAACTAACAGTGGAGGAACACAGACCCTAATGCATTTCTGCCAGTCAATATAAATTTACCAGCATGCTATACAGTACATTTAAAAGAAGAAGTTCTCTTTCTCCTTCCCCTGTGAGCCTATGAAATAAATTCAGTTAAAACAAACATTTCCCTGCTGAGAAGTCTGTGCAGTGGCTGTCAGAAAGGACGATTTAATTTATTGGTTATCAAGAAGCTGGCTGGCCCTAGAACTCCAGCAAAGTGCTCTCTGCTGCAGTTGATCCCTATACAAAGTAAACTCAAATTCATCCTCAGTGCTGCTGGTAGCATTTTTATAGTTCTGGCTTCTGAGAGCAGGCAGTGCTGAGTAGTCTCTGTTTTGCCATTTTCTTCTTTGAGGAAAATGGAAAACTTCCCCGGCTATACATCTGTCTCTCTGATTTATAATTCTGAAGATAAGATTGACCAGAGAAGCTACTGCATAATGACATTCAGCCATGGAACAGGCATACTCTTTCTCATTATTTCTGTAAGATAGACAATGCTGATTAGATCTAAAATTTTGCCTCTGGATAGCAGAAGATCACAAAGCTGCATGCTAGATGATGGACTCATGCTGTGATCTGTCTGCAGGGGACACTCAGAACTGACGGAGGGATGCTGGGGGGACAATGAAACCCTGCATAGAGGAAGGTCAGCAGCACTCTAAACATTTTCTCTACCATCCTCTTCCTTCTCATCCTTATTTGCTTCACTTTTGTTCTGGTTCTCAATAAATCCCTTGATATTTGATTATGATTTCTTGGTCAGGGAAAAACATACTGCAGTATTGGTAGTGCATTGCAGTGCACTAGATGAAACTACTAATTTCATGGGTATTTTACTTTATCTCACTTTAGAGTTTATGCTTGCTTTATGATATTAAAAGGTTAAGAGGGATACTAACACCATGTCAGTGTTGGAAAATCTCTGAGAGACATCATCCAATTAGTGCAGACTCTCTAGTAACTGTTGCTTTTTAAAATAGCACTGCTATGAAAATCCTGTCCTTTGGAAATGAAAGAGGCATGAATGAAAACATGGCAACATGAAATGAAAATGAAAAAGGGCAACAGAGAAGGCCCACATAGATGTACCTCTCTTTCCCTGTGTTACCTGGAGACCCTAGTGGCCTCTACTTGGTTTTCCAGTATGTACAAGGGTTGAGTGTTTGCTGCTTGCAGGCAAAAAGTGAGTCCTGATATTTCTCAGGAAAGTTTCCGGAATTTGCTGCTTTATCTCTAATACAGAACAAATGGGCTTGGGGTCTTTCAGTGCTTTTTGATTTTATGTTGTGACTTAGTCTCACTCCATCTATTGGGGGAGCTTCCTGGCCTTCTTTGGATAATCAAACCCTGCTCTGTCTATATGAACCTTGCAAGTTTTAGCCATCATCTTGTATTCTGTATTGTCATAGCACTGGCATCATTCACGTTTGGAGCATGGACCTGTGGTGGGTCCCCAGGCTCATAAGCAGGGGCAGCAGCAAGAGAGGAGCAAATTATTTGTTTAATACAATTTTTTTTTTTTTAAATTATTTGTTTAATACAGAAGGTGAACTTGCTTTCGTTTGTGGGAGCAAGATTTCACCAAACAAAG
The DNA here is from genome assembly GCA_013400855.1 of Buphagus erythrorhynchus. Taxonomy (NCBI): domain Eukaryota; kingdom Metazoa; phylum Chordata; class Aves; order Passeriformes; family Sturnidae; genus Buphagus; species Buphagus erythrorhynchus. The sequence continues at coordinate 75,102 of VZTT01002595.1, forward strand.
TTTGTTTAAGGAACATGGTGAAATGTGACCAGCCATAGGCCATGTAACCCATTCTGACCTGCTACATTGCCTCAAGGGGTGCAGCCAATATAGGGTGCCCACACAGGGTGCAACAGAGTCCCAGAGCAGCTGGAGACACCAGGTCCAGCTAACCCGAGGCTGTTAGCTCCCTCCCAGGGCTCCTGCAGGTCATGCAGTGCTGTGGTGACCTGGGACCTCAATGGCAGCTGGAGTCTCCTCTGCCTGGGAGCAGAAGATGCCCAGAGTAAAGCTGTGCACAAATATCCTGGCTTTTTAAATGAAAACTGCAGTCTGGGGGGTTTCTTGCATGGTCTTGTTTCTTGTGCTTTTGTGGAGAAGGTGTTGGCTTAAAAGATATCCACCAGAAGGAAAGGATAGGTCATAGGGTGGGCCATGAGGGCATCAGCACTGATAGATGCTTGTGAAATTGTGTGTTTTCAGTGCTCTTCTATTTCTTTTGTTCCTACTTTATGCTGCATCTTTCTAATAAAATTCTTTCTAATAATCTATTTCCCTCAGCCCGTGTTTGGGTTTTGCCACTCCTAAGATCAGCAGTACCAAGGGGTTGTAGTCTTGCTAGATGGAAGGCTGTTCAGTGCTGTGGGTTTGTTTTTTGTTTTGTTGGTTTGGGTTTTTTTTACAGCTGCATGATTCTGTCCCCCTTTATGCCAAGTAATTACTTCTGAGCTCTGCAAAGTTCTGTCTTTGCACTAATAACTCAAGGATATGCAGATAGCTGTTGTTCTCCTATCATTCTTTCTTGCTACAGTGGTATGATCACCAAGGGGAGTCTAAGAAAGGCTGTCAGGACACCCACCCACCCCCACACAAACATACACACACCTGCCCCTGCAACCAAACCAGAGCCCTCCCAACAGTGTTTTCAGTGACATGCCAGCTCTGTCATGACTATCCTTAAGGGAGAACATCTGCTGTTGTCCCTTCACCAGTTAACTTCTCCTTATAGCTTTGCTTTCATCTTGGGCATGCAATCACAGAGCTGCCCTGTTTGCTGATGTTCTGTGTGATACGTCCTCAGGGTTATAGCAAGATCTGTACCTTCACCGACCTGTTTTTTCTTACAATGTTTCTGAATCCACTTACCATCTCTTCTCATGTTCTATTTGCTCAACAGTCTTGCTTTTTCCTCTCTGCTACATGACCACCCTATTTTGTGCTGTCTCATAGTTCAGACATGAGATCTGATGAGCATTTCCCATCTCCTTATCTCCTTGCCCCTTTTTTCTTTTCCCTGCAGACTTTTGCAGACTCACTTTGGTTAATTGTGCTTGTGTTTGGCAAGAGTTGCTGGCACAGGCTCTAACACAGCTTCTTGAAGATTCACAGCTTCTTGAAGAAGCTTACATCTTTTAATTCTCTGGCTGCTTTGTGCTTTTAACTAATTTATCACCCTCACCTCAGAAGAATAGAGCTTGTCATGAAGAACAAAAATCTATGATTTCTTGAGGGATACATCACATCTTGCCTAACAGTATTATAAAAAGGTTTGCTTGATCTTTGCTAATGCTAACCTAGATTTTGAACGGAGCCTGATGTTTATTGATTATCCAAATACTAATGTTTGCCTGTTTTATGAACTTACTCAGCATCCCTCTGTCTCAATATACTTGTCTAAATAACACTAATAGCAATTTTTTACAGAATTGTATAAAAATTCTGTGTAAACAATTGTATAAGCAGGTATTTTTCATTGGTTTTCATCACGTCACATTTTGCCAGCTTTCTCGCTTTGTTTTCTGAGGTTTTGATTGTTTGTTAAAAAAAAAAAATGCAAAGAGTTTCTTTCCAGGGTGAAAACCTGAGAGGTGAGGTCAGTCCTTCCAGGACTAAGTTCTTACATGCAGACTCAGTTATGGAAGGAGAAATATTGCCATCCATTCTTGCAAGGAGCAATGTAAGATGTAGAGGATTTGCTTTTGTCTGGAAGCCCATATTTGAAACCAAACAAAATCTGAAACTGATATTTGCTTCCAACATAAGCAGTACCATTTTTGGTACTACACCTGCTCTCAGTGCTGTCAAAAATGCTGTAAATTAATCGTCTTAGAGAACAACCTGCTATAATGAAAATATAATTGATGTTGACTAATATTATATGCTGTTTATAACTTTGGCCAAATTCCCAATTAAAAATGTGTTAGTAAATACTTCCCCACTTTTTTCTTGCAGAATACCATCAGGTTTTAACTTATTGTGAAATACTGTAGTACTACTAGAATGATTCTACTTTCCTCTCCAATGTCACTAAGAGGCTCAGAAGTTTTCTCTTTGGCAATAGCAAAAATGAAATCTCTTCCAGGTCCTCTGAATTACATCTATATGGACAACTTCAACAGTTGGCTGGAATTTAAAAAGTGAATTGTGAGACTGTTCAGGGACAGAGCCATTAATGGAGTCATTTAATGTGCTTTGTTATGCATTTTATGAGATTTGTGTGTGTGCTATAGGACATCCAGCATTAACAGCATTGAGTTCCTGGGGGCAGTAGTAACATACAAATAATTTTGTGCCAGTATCCTTTGTGTTCATCTGTGTTTGTGGCGAATGGGTAGTTGATTAGTCTAAACCTATCCACTGAGTTTCTGACATTTGCAATACATTTAAATGCAGGTAGGTTCAGGCCTTATCACAAGTTGTCTCCTTCCCACTTTCCTGGCACGATAACATGTACTTACTCTTCTGTAAGTCATTGGCCACATGCATAGGAAGAAAGTATTCAGAATACAAAACTATTTAGAAAAGCTTATTTAATCAACTGTGCTCAGCAAAAGTTTTCTGTGCTTCACTGGAAGAAGAATTGAATCACATCTGGTTCTAATTTGGAAAAAGGGCTGTTAGATAACATAGAGCCTTTACCTGGCAAATATCCAAGCTCAATTTGAGTCACTGTCTAGCAAGTCTTAGTGTCTAAAAGTTTGTCAGACATTAAGGAATATTTTAGAAATTAATCTCTCATGCTTGTCACTTAATACTGCTATCTTCCTAGACCTTTCTTTGCAAACAAGACGTTTATCTCAGTAATAATAATATAGTGTAATTAACTGGATGAGTTTATTAATTAGCATTATAAAGCTTTTAAATTAAATGCAATGGTGAAAGGCCTCCCAAGGTCTAGCCTTGCTGGAGATTGTTGTGTTTTCATACATCAATCTAAACAGATAAGAGGCTGCAAAAAGATTAGTGCAACTAGTGTCTCTATATTTCATTGCTTTACAATCCTGTGATTTGAGTCATCAGCTTTAGCTGCATTAACAGGTGGATTTAATCCTGAATTTTACCTTTTAGCACTCAGTTTTTGTAGATTTGGGAAGGCAGTCCTATATGGCCCAAACCCTGAGTCTTCATCAATTAGACTCAACATGTGTTCCAAACTGTTTATAACATTTCAGACCACCCCATGTGCATCTGTGCTACAAAGAGCCTTCCACTCTTCCTGTAGTTGGTTTCACATTTGTGAAGTCTTTTTCCCTGGACTCTTATTTGCTGTTGGACAATTTCTGACTGACTCTGAGAGGATGGTAAAGCTCTGCTGACTTGTTCCCTAATCCATTCCAAAAAGTTTCTCACTCAAAGGATTACCTGGATTGAACCCCCTTAGCTACCCAACCCTTAGGCTACTACTGTGCCCTACTTCTACTCAGCCATGCAAGAAGACAGGGCATCAAAACATATAGTATTTAAGCTTGGCCTTAGGGCTGCCCTCAAGCTAACTTGTACTCTACCAGCATAGATCCCATTTGGATATTTTCCTCCTTGGAGTGGCCTTAGCTTCAATGAGATAATACAATTTTTTACACAGAGAAGTGACATCAGGACAGCTAGTACCATTACTCCACCAATAGTTATGAACTGGCCAGAATTTATGTGAGACCTCAAGGGAGAACGTGAAGTGTGAGCTCCTGGTGTGGTGGGCCTGTATGATGTCATTCTTCTCTATATCTCTTGTTCGATGCTTATTTGGGATGTTATGTTTACATGTACCACAAAGGTGTTGTTCATATCTGGAAATGGCAGTGAAAAAGGACAGTACATATAGCACTGCTGAAAATGGCTCCGATGAGGAGAATGGTATCCATTACTGCCTGGCAATCACAATACTGGAAATTGTAGAGAACTATATCCTGGCATCCCAAGGGTTCAGGACAGCATAGAGGCAAGGGTGTGCTGGTACCAGGCATACAGATGTGTGCTTGTACCCAGCATGCAGGAGTCTGCTTGTACCAGGCACACAGATGTGTGCTTGTACCAGGCATGCAGGTGTGTGCTTGTACCAGGCACACAGGTGTGTGCTTGTACCAGGCATACAGGTGTGTGCTTGTACCCAGCATGCAGGTGTGTGGGTGTGTGTAAGCTCAAGCGTAGCCCTGTGCCATCAAAGGTAACTGCACAGCTCTGCTCCATGTTGCTGGCTGCACTCACTTATTTTCAAGGTGAGGGAGGGTTGCCCCCATGCAAACCCTATCTCTCCTGCCAGCTTTGTGTTTGGGACTTGTAATTGTCCTAACAGTAGAGAGTAAGAACAAAACTCAGGTTGGTGTGGGTGGGGCTGCATGTTGTGGAAGGATGGGGAGTAGAACCCCTGTGTTCCCTGGCCTGAATTGCTTTGCTTGTTGCTGCAGTCACCCCTGGGACTTGCAGCTTTACCTGCTCCTGTAAGTTGTGGTTCAGCTGTTGCAGAAAGATATTGGAGGTGGTCACTGTCCAAAGCTCAGCAGGGACTGCTCCTGTAAGCAGCTGCCTACTGCAGGATATTGAATATTGCCTATTCAGCGAGAGCAGCTGGCATCCAGAAGAAGACATGGATGCAGGCTTTCTTGTAATAAGACTATATAAAAAACTCCTTCATAATGCTTGCTAGAAGGTGAGTTTAATATGTTCTTTTCCTCTTGATGGGCTTTCATTTTGCTACTACTTTATGGCTGTGGAGAAAGTACTGTTTTGCCTGGCCCATTTTGCCCTGACCCATAGTGTAATAGCACTATGAGAAAAGGTTTGACGTTCTAATAATATTGGAAATCTAGCCATGAACTCAGTTCTACAGAAAAGAAATCCAGACAATTGTTCATGGAGGGTGATCTAAACTTGACCACTATTAGTATTTTAAACTGGTGTTTCAGGAATAAAGCAGTTAGTGAAATTCACATGCCTTGTGTCTTCAGGCATCTTGATTCAAGCAACCCCTATGAGCAGTCCTTTTTCTGTGGCTATCTCTGTTTGAGGTTTGCATTCCCACAGGGGATAGATCTATGCAGCACACATAAGAAATAATTTCATGCACCACTGCAGTCTCTTGAAACTAATTTAACATCCTATTTTGTTGCAGCCCTTCTTTGTGGTAACAGGCACAGCTTACAGTCCCTCTCATATGCTGGCTACCTTCTTCCTTTTCTGTTTGCCTTTTTTTTTGTTTGTTTTTTGTTTTGGTTTTAGTGCTTAGCATTTAACTGTTTATATTAGCAGTGCTGCTAATTAATGAGGTCTAGTCTCGGTAGGTAATCATCTTTTTCCAGGTGGTTAATGGGGGCTCCTATTAGTATCAGCAAGGACTATGCAGGAGTATTTGTTTACACACATGAAGTTGTCCTCTGGGGTGCTCTAAAAAGAATGCAAAATGACATTTTTGAGTGTCTAACCAAAGCCTATTTTACATAGGTTAGTCCTCAAATAATGCAAAATATTCAAAGGGTCAGTATTTCTGGGACACACCTAGTTTATTTGTATTCTGTGAATTAACTAAGAATATAATCACAAGCTCTACATCTGTGTATCTAAATTTAATCTTAATTGTTACTCATTTATTAATTAAGTTGTTGCTAGCAATGTTTGTTGGTCCAAAATTTTTCCCCCCCTTATCTCAAATATTTTTATCTTGTCTCCTTTTGAGGTCTCAAGGGATTTTCAGAATTCTCTGCAGAGAGAATTTGCTGACTTCTCTTCAAATGTGTGCTGCTAATCACTTTGGGATGGATTAAAAGGAATGCTTAAGTGAGATTTCAGCAGTAGGTACTTGACTCCAAAACTGAGTTGCTAAAAAGCCTTCAGCTAATACTAATCTTGGAGGCTCTTAGGGGGGGCCTTGGTGTGAGACAAAGCCCCTTTTCCCAGGCATGAAGCAGGGTTTTTCACCAAGGAGCTATATCTGAAAACTTGTTTTCAAGAATCAGGTTTTCTAAAGGGAGTATTCATGACCTAGGCTTTCTGCAGTAAAAGAAAATGGATTCTCCTGCCTTTGGAAAAATCATGGCCTCAAGTTGTACATCAGAGTTAAAACAGGGCTCTCAGAAGCCTGGTGTGGTGATTGCCATGAGAAATGATACCACTTAACAAGCATTAGAACATCTTCTTGGGGAACCCTTCCATGGGCTTGCAAATGTAACTGGGCTGTGGGATGCTGCAGAGGTGTCTCTGTGGCAGGCACAGCTTGCTGTGGCTCAGTGCTGCTCAGGTTGGGTGTCCAGCTGTGCCCCTCTGGGTTGCTGGGCTCCCTAGGTGATTTGGGCTCATGGATGCTGACTGGGTCACCCTAAACCAACAGTCCTTCCTACAGAGCAGAATTTACCATGTGTTTTTATCTGAGGTGATGTATAATGCTGAAGATTGATAGAAGCTTGTGGACAGAGGGTTGTTTGCTCAAAACTTTAAAATGCAACCAAACCTGCTTCATTTTGGCCGAGACCAATACTGTAAGTGTAAGGTCAGTTATATGAGCTGGAAAATGGGGTGAGAAGAAAATATCAGGTTCTTAATCTATGCATTAACAGTGTTTTTAAGTCTTTGTGGTCAGCTTTCATCTTCCGTTAGGTTGTTCATTTTATAAAACTTTTGTTCAGTTGTGGAAGATGACAGAGTATAATTGGAAAAGAGCTAACAATTCATAATCTATTAGTGGACTCCATAGTTGTGTAGTACTAGGGTCATAGCACTTCCCATAAAGGAAAAAATGTCCAAGATTGAAATAAAATGAGTGAAGAGTACTTAGTAAATTCTGTACTATTCATGTATGGCTCAGCTGTATTGTTACTGTATGTTTTATAAGTATAAGGAAAATGCCAGGATGTAACTAGCATAAGGAGTTGGTGAAGTGTTATCATTGCTTCATCTTTAAGTCTAATGAGAAACCTCTTCTTACTCACAGGAGTGGCCAGTTCACTATTTTTCTCCATCAGTAGAGGGCTCAGATCACTTCCAGAATGTTGTGCATTTGAGCCAACTTTCGTGTTTAAACAGTTCTTCCTCTTAGTGTAACTTGAGTACAGAGGGAGAGGCATTTCAGTTGTTCTTGTGCTGATGTGCTGCAAGGCTTCTGAATTACTTTTCTCCTGCTGTTAGGAACAGCAGCCGAGGACATGGCTGTGTTCTGCCCTCTGGCATTTCTGTGTTCATATTTTTTTGAATTTGCTATGATCTCTTTAAATCTCTTGAATTTTGAAGGGACGTTTTGAGGTGTCATCGGAAATGTATTTTAAAGCTAGCAGATGTGTAAGCATATCAGAACATTTTAATCTCTGGGCAGCACCAAGTTTTTACAGTTTAGTCAAGATTAGGAAGCATTTCTTTGTTGAGAGGGTAATCAAGAACTGAAACAGGCTTCCTAGAGAGGTGGTTGATTCTCCAAGCCTGTTAGTATTTAAGAGGCATTTGGATGATGCTTTATCTTTTGGTCAGCCCTAAATTGGTCAGACTGGATGATCACCACAGGTCTCTTCTATCTGCAACAGTCTGCTCTATTCTAAAATGTGAGATGCCTCCCTGGTACATGACAGCATGAGCCATTAGTGATGAGACAAGTTTTCACAGGTCCACCAGTGTGTTGTGTTGAGAGACTTTACTCAGAAAGGCAACATTGCCCCTTCACCTGCAGCATGTGCTGGGGGCTTCTGAGAGGTTAAATAAGCTGCCCAATGACCAAGGGAAAGTGGAAAATAAGAGCAGACTGAATCTAGCTCAGCTTCCATGAAGACAACTAAAAAGACCGTACTCATGAAATGGGAACAGGAATGAGCTCTCGGGAAAAGTATCACAGATATGGTTCAGGTCCTTTCTCTTGGAGTCCTAGTGCTGGAAAAAGAAAGGAAGGGATAATTGACACAAATTCCTTTGACAGCTTCTTTATATGAATTCTTAGACTGTGGCTACAATGCTAATGAAATAATGAATGGAGCATGGGAGTCCGTGTGACTGCTCCAGACTTTATTCAGGCTCTCTTAAACCCATGACTTTCAGGGTCTGCACACAAGCCTGACCTGTGGGAGTTTCTACTGAATGTGTAGGCTTACATAGCCTACTCTCTAGCAAAACAAATTCCTAAAGAAGCCTAAAATCTTGATGGTTGCATCACTTTCGAACCTCTCATGTTCTTAGGCAATGAATCTAAAAGAAATGGAATGAATCAGTGACTGTTATAAATATCTTTAGTGCCTCATATAATGTAAGTAACAATTAAATGTGTCATAAATGATACCTAGATATTCTGTTGTGTGGCTGAATTAAATTAGTAGTTTTATATTTGTCTCCTGTAAGTTCTTGGCTTATTTCACATCTGGAGTATTGCTGAACCCAAGTCAAAATTATTTTTATTTTTCATAATAATCCCATTGGCCAGAAAGCATGAAGTATTTTGGGGATGTTTTGGAGGAAAATGAAGATGTGCTGTTAACCAAAAAGACCAAAATGCAAGCAGTGCTTTGTTATGTCAGTGGTGAAGCTGGTCTAAAGTAGCAAGTGAGGAGTGTTTCCAAGCTTGGAGTGATTGCCAGTTGTAGCACTAGCAAGTGAAAAGGAAATTCCACAAATCATTTATTTATCATTGCCATTGCTTTGTTGTGAGCTTTCAAGTAGCTAAAGTGCAGCCTCTCTGAGCTCATATTTAGCTACAGGAGGTGTGCCAGTGTGGCAAAGGCTGGTTCTGACAGTGTGTCATCCTCAAAGTACATAGTACATTCCCAGGTAAAATTGCAAAAAACTATCTGCCCATGGATCAGAGTTTGAAGGTGCATATTTTGCAGTCCTGTAGTCATGCCACATTCTGTCTCTTGGAGAAATTGTGATGACCATTTCATTTTGTTTTACAAAAGACACAAATGGGTGTTATTTTTGTCCTATACACTGGATTCTGGAAGGCCCTTTGAAGAACAACTTCCTAGTAATAGGTGGCCAGTACCTTGCCATGAATTAATTTGGAGTTATAACCTGATGTTTTGAGAATATTACCCTACAGTTTCAGCCTTTTTAGTTATTCTTGGTGCTTTCTAGAACATCTAGAGATGCAGTTTCAGTTATCCATTTTCTCTGATAACATCAGTAAATGGATTACAAGGGTTTTCCATCACAAAACATATTTCATCTTGGTATTGATATAGGAGTGCTTAACACAAGTACAGGTATCTGTATTTTCTTCTAAGTCTAACAAAGACAACTTCCTTTACTTTGCAGAGTTAGAGAAGCTGTGTCTCAAATTATTTTTCTATCATTCCATGGTTAGGGATGTGTTGTCAATGGTTTTGTGGCTCATCCCCCAGAATGGATAACTTCTGCTCCAGGTGAGGATGAGACACTTATTGTAGGAAGCTTCATAGCCTGAGCAGTTTTTAACTCTGTCATGATCCTTTTTGTTTTGCTTTTGCTCTTTCAGTTTAAGCCACTGAAACACGTCCTAAGACTTGTCTTGTTTTCTGTACAAATTAAGATGATGGGTTTTTCTGAAGTTGTGCTTTTTATTAAAGTGACAGTCAAGTAAGGAAGATTTTGTTCAATGATTTTATATTATGATGCACAGGAAATTGTACATTGAGAGGCTGGATAATTTTGTCTGCTGCTAAGGCTGGAAGTGAAATGTTGAAAATAGTCCTTCCTCGCACCCTCCTACTAGCTGTTCTTCCCTCCTACTAGCAGGAAGCAGCACTTAAGATTTTTCTAAAATTTGCTATCACTCAGGCGCTGATTCACACAACTGCTTATTTCATCAACAAATATTTATTGGTATTTTTGTAATTCTTGTAAAGTTACTATCATACCATTTATCTGTAGTTAAGAGCCTTGTTTTGTATTTCTGAAATATAATCACCCTGTGTTGATTTGAATAAATGATGCCACAGTGTTCAGACAAGAGCCAAAGCTGGCCAAAGACTTCTGAATGCAGATACATTTATTTTGTTGAACCAAAGAGTGGAGGGATGGATCTCTGACTCAGATCCTCTCTCTGCTGACAAACTGAGAGCTTGCAGCTGGGAAAATGCTATGAGAGGGAAAAATGACAGCCAAAATCATCATGTCTGTGGACCCTTGCCAGAATTTGTGAGGATAACCTACCTAAGATAATGTTAAAACTTTACCTCAAAAAGTGAGAGGAAAAAAAGGATTGCTAAAAGATGAAATTTCAAGAGTATCAGCTTGGTCATGTATGATGCAAGTACTGGACAGAGCAGTGGGAGCAGAATGGTGTTTCTGAGACATGAGTAAGACTGTCATTCATCTTGATTAGAACAAATTCAGAAAAATGCCAATGAGGGATAGAAATAGGCAAGAAGTGTTTAGGAAATGAAGTGGAAGACCCAATTATAGTTGAAGGTTAGATGCTTTAAAATGGGAATGACTGAATCATGCTAGTTTTCTAAGAGGAGAGACTAGAAAATGCCAAAAACAGCTGAAAGGAACTGCAAGGAAAGAGCAAACAAGGGATAGAAAATAGAACTTGCTATGAGCTTAGTAAGCACCATGAGCACCTCTCTGAAGAGGGCTAGGAGAACTGACTGAGGGGAAGAGAAGGGGCAGGCTCAGAGGTGAGATGGCACACTGTAGTTTGACATACAGGGAAAGGCACCACAGGTAACTTACCTGAATGGCTGACAGGTATACATCTCCTGTACTCCACTTCCACACTCCTCAGTCTTTCCCAAAATCTGCACTCTTTTGTAACACTTTCTGTGTTATATTATGTTCCTATAAAATTATTTTCAATGATGTAATGGACTGTCTCTATAGTTTTCCTTCTCTTGGCCCAATTTGATGAAAAAACAAAGCCCCAGTTTTGCTGTCATTTGATCAAGAAGAGACAGGGGACATGTCTTGTGCTGGTGACATTTTTGTACTCAGTAGGTTTTGTCCTTTCTAAAGATGCATCAGAGTGTCATGCCCCAGTCTGCTCTGATGAGACATATGCAAACAAGTGCCAAGAACAGGGCAGGATGTCATAAAATATCAGAAGAATGAAAATTATACACTTTTAAATTTTATATTTGATTGTGTTCTTACATGAAAAGTAAGGGAATGATTTTGGGTTTGATTAAGACAGCGTTTCTCATACCTATATCTGCTACTGATGGTTCTGCTGCTTTTTCCCTGCTGCCATTTCTGCTGCCTGGAGTATTCATTGCCACACTCCTGCCCCAGCCTCTTCCTGCTGCTGACAGCAGGTAGTGGCAGTAGGTTCCTGCTTCTCTTTCTACCTTCAACCATTAAATATGTTTTCTATTTTCTACTAGAACAAATGAGCAGGGGGTTTGATCCATTTTGAGTTTGAGTTGCTTACTCTGTTGTACCATAAACCATCTGTAGGTTCTCAGTGTTTGCTCACAAAATGCAGTTCATGTTCTGTGGGCATTTGGATGTTACTTTCCCTCAGATGAAAAATACTTAGTAGCTCTGTGGACTCTGCTTAGCTGCCGTACAGACTAATTATAACCTTGCCGCGGCTGAGAGTGCTTAAGTCACAGACTGAAGGACACTACATTGAAAATCATGGTGTGAATAGGCTCTTACTGTCTTCTCCCACCCCTGAAAGTGACTGAAAAATTTCTAAGAAAGTAGCATTTTGATAAAAAGCTTTGACTTTTAAGTTAATACATTTTTTTTCATAAAGGAATAATCTATTAAGAAAAAAGTCAATTCTGGGTTCAGAAATTCTGCTCAAAAGAGCTGTAGTTTGTATCTGCCTGATGCCCTCATTCTCACCTAGCCTGGGTTCTCTGTGGTGTTTGGTTCTTTGCTGTGCACCACAAAGTACCCAGCGAGCTGGAGCTGAATCAAGAAACATCTGTCATTAGGAAGTGAGAGGCGCTGAGAGGCATTTTTGAAATTTCTGATTTTATCTCTCATGTTAAGGTATTTCAGGTGTCATCCCAAGTATGGATCAATGCTTCTAGTCCCTACACTAAGCAGGGTGTTCCAATGCCACATTCAACAGTCTTCTGTGCAGGTACAATTGTAGTATTTCTTGTGTTCAGTGACAAACTGTCTTGGCAAGTAGTTTAACCTCCTCCCAAACACAAGCGCAAAGATGCTTCCCATTCTTTTCTGACACCAGAGGAGTGAGTTTGTCTAATGAACTACTTATACCACTTTCTGTAGCACTTTTATTTTCCTTAAACATCTAACTTCCAAATTAATTTATTTATTTATTTATTTAGTCTTTAAGGTCAAGTGAAGGAAGCTTGGAGCTTTGTGTGTGGGTGTTTCCCTGAAGGAGTTGCCAGTGAAATAGACACAGCTGAGCTGACTGCAGCACGTCTTTCTAGAGCATAGCTGTCAAGAGGATGAATGAATAGTGTGGTAAGGATGCAGTTTATCTTTGGTTTAAGGAAGAAAACAGCCCTCTGTTTGTGATCAATCTAGAATTGAAAGTGTCAGTCACAGAGTTCACCATGTTAATCCATGGTTGCACAACTGCAGCACCTTCTGATTAGTCATGGTCTGGAACAGGCTTCTGAAACAAATTCCAGGGCAGTTCTGTTAAAATGAGAGACTTAGGAAGCTAAGATGGAGCTAATTGCTCTGAGCTGTGCTGTGTAAATCTGAGCATGTGTGCTAGGCTTGAAAAAGAATTAATTTGCATGAAAAAGAGGGTATCTGTGTCCATATCTAATAAAGATCTCTTTTCCCAAGAATTTTCACAGCTACAGAATTCTCAGGTCAAACCATGCTTGATCCTAACTGTGCTCAAAAATGATGTTCAGGCTAGTAGAGGTAGCAAAACCACCTTGCAAATGGGCATTCATTTGTACAAAGTTTCTCCATAGTGCAGTTTATCTAAACTGAATGTCCATTGTGGGAGAGTTGTGTGTTATTTAATTTCAGCTGAATATTGAATATATGCTGTTACTGATTACTAATATGTAATTATTACCATGAGAGTCTAATCCCCTGAAACCATTGGTCACTTGGTGTATGTTCATTTGGCTACAAATGCTTTTTGTTTTCCATTTGTATTTTATCATTTAATTGCTTTACTCCATTCAACTTCACTCTTTTTTCATCTCCTGTTAATCATTACTTGGAATGAGAATTAGCCCTTAAGCAAACAGTGCCCCAAATCTATCTTGCTTCTTTATGTGTAGCAATGACCTTGTGTTGAACAGAAAAAAAATCAGCTCTCTAGATTTGTAATAAAAATTCTCTTAATTATATTTGAAAGTTGCAGTTGAAAAAGAATCTTAACATTTATTCATACTCTAAATCAACAGATTCTGTATTTGAAGGACCCAAGATTCTATAAAGTCCCAATCTTCTGAAAGCCTAGTGGAAACCTTTATTTAAAATAAAATAAAGTCCAGATCTCATTTGCTGAAAGAGATCTAGGCATCAAATATGCCTCCAGTCTTTGAAGGGAATCAAGTTTGTAAGCATCGGTTTTCAAACTGGGAGTTGGCACCCAGGGCAGCGATATATCTGGAAAATTTGACTCCCAAAATCATGTGACAAAACTCAACCCCAGTCTCTGGCCTGGAGCTGTTTGAACTGGCCTATAGAACAGCACCAGGAATAAAGGACAGCGATCAGGGAGCTGTCTGTGGTACATTTAGGAAATCAGGTAGCTCTGCATGTCCCCCCAGCCTGGGTAGTTGTTTTGTTTCCAGAGGAGATGTGGATGTGAGGGTGAGGAGGTATCAGAGCTGTCCGAGTCCTTTGGAGAAGAGCAGCACAGGCATGTGGGCTCTGGGTTTGCAGGCTGCACTGCCATGGTAACTCTGCACCATTAAGCCAACAGGGGCTGCTTGGTGCCCACTTCAGAGAGGCAGTCCTGTTCCTCTTAGTCAGTAGAATGGCATTTTCTTCTCTGAACTGAACTGGATTTGTAAGCCCTTAATGTTTACATTTTTTGTCTAAAATTAATGAGCATCCACCCCCTTAAAAATCTCATTAAAGTTTGTTTTTGGCAGGTTGCCTCCCAGAGTCTTGACAGCATTTTGGGTGCTGATGATCTGATCAGAGTGTCTTCTTATTCCCTCCTCCTTCCCCATCTGTTTGTATCCACCTCTTGTGTTACAGAAATAAACTGTTTGGGGTGAGAACTGGTTTTTCTCTTTTTGCTTAGTGCAATGCTCTCTGTGCACAACTTCTCTGCAGTATGATTTAGCCTCTGCTGGTTGCTGCTACATCATCTCCTCAGCCAAGCCAGTTCCTTGAGCAGCAGGCTGTCTGCTGCAGCACACGCCAGTGCAAGTGATGGTCATGTCACCTGTCTGCACCCTGCATCTCAGACCATCCACTCATAGCAATGACTCTGGCAACTTGCTTAGAGTCTGAGGCTGAAGCAGAGGGAGTATTGAGAAGGTGAAAGAAGGTATGGAAGATCAGAGTCTGTGGATCTTGTAGGGAAAAATGAGGTCTGGTTCCTCCTCTTCAGTGTAATCTGCACTGCTGCCAAATCTTAAAGTGGGGAGTGATGGGAAGCTTGAGCACAGTAAATATGAAAATGTAGCTGTATTTTAAGAAATTCTAAGATATTTTTTAAATGCAGCTGTTTATTGATTTACCATGATCTGAGATGATAGAAGGAACAAAGGAAGGAAACTGGAGGCTCAAACAGCCAACACTAGCAAATGCTGTATTTATGTGCCTTTGAATATGTGAATGTTAAGATTCATTAAATGGAGATTTAGTGGTTGCAGCCATCAATTAAAAATACTTCTTTTAAACAAACAAGAAGTAATAGAGCCAAATGCAAGTAAGATAAAATACAAATCAGTGGTTCTTCAGTAGCCCTTTATTAAGCATTTGTCTGTAAGCAATTTTACAGCAGTGTGCATAGTCATGTCTATACAGTAGACTTTTAGAAATTAGGGAGATTGTTGTTGTTTAGGAATATCAAATAACTTGCGTGTCGTTGTATAGCTTTGGTGAACAAATCATTAATCGTCTTAAAAACAACTGGGGACAGATAACATTATGAAGTACTCCTAAGATGTGTTTCTGTTTTATCAGCCAGCAGTTATAAGTAAAAAGCAAAAGTGGTGCTTCTATCTAGTTTTGTTTAAAACAGCAGGAATGAAGAAAGAATTATCAGGATGCAAAATGCATTAACTCATGGCAAGAAAATTCCTTTCATCTTGAGTTTGACTGCTGACTGTCAATAACTGAGATTAATGCTACAGGAAACAAAGCAAAAATGTTAGATATAATGACATTTAAAGAAGAGCAATGACCATTTTATTAAAGGAAAGTGGTTTGAACTCTGTGAGGTTTGCAAATGGAGTTTCAGAAACATTTTAAGATACTTTGGACTCATTGAAATCACCACAGGACTAAATTAAAACATATCCTGTAAATGAAATCTGGTCTCTGTATTATCTTCTCTAACGGATTAACATACTCCTAATTTTTAAAAGGGACTCAAATGTGCCGATTGTGAAATTCTGTATCCACAAAAATTGCTACATTAACAACTTTCCTGTGTGAATACACTGAAATAGATGCTGCTTTAGCAGTGCAGGTTACATTAAGAATGAAATTGAGCTGTGTGTTTCTTCAGCTTTTTTTCTGTCCCATCGCTTTCTCCGTTTCCAGATTTAATTGAAGCTCTGACAGTGCTCAGTGCTGCTGCTCACTGGGAAGTACAGAGCCAGGCTGAGAGCAGGGAGAGTGTGTAACAGTTTAGTTCAGCCCCTGTTTTGGTCAGTGGTGTGTCATTAGCACGGACCACTCTCCACTCCAGTGAATTACATTCTTACAAGTTCTGCAAAATTTATCTTTATGATTTCTAAGGCTCATTACCTTAGGAAAACTGGCCAAAATTGTCTCATGATGCAGCAACTTTGGCAAAGACAGACTCAAGTCCCCTCTTAGTTGGGGGGACAGACGGAATTTCACCTTGAAGAGCCTGGTTGTCACAGGTGTTGATTAGAGGCTATGCATGATGATTTGTGTAGTTCAGGGTGCTCCAATAGTTGAATATATCCTGCTTTATAAGTTTCTGTGGACCCCTAAGGATGGAAGGGCCCATCTGTGTAGAGGAGGTGACTGTAGAGGGACCTTTGGTCTAAGGTGGTGCTCGTGAAGTGGATGGCTGAGGATCTTAGGGGGCATAGTGTCCTTTACCAGAGGCCTACTCCTGCTGCCTTCCCCTTCTTGGTTGAATGCTGGATTTACTCCACTAATTCCTTCTCCATTAGTGTTACCAGTTTCTGTCACAAGCCCAACTGTGCATGTCAGTCTCTTTGATGTGCTCCTGTTTCTTCTAATGAATTACTCCAAGGCTAGATAATCCTTATGATCATCTTGCCTGTCCTTCCATATAGCAGAACATACAGCTTTCCTGAAACAATTCAGTGATAAGAAGGAGGCATTTCTCTATTATGTTTATTTACTTGGGTGTAATAAATAATCTTTTAGTTCATCATTATTTCAGAAGAATGCCCACCCTAACCTACAATTAACTGGGAGCAATAAACACATTTTGGATAGGAAAGTAAAAACTAAGATTCAAATAGGCTTTTGAAGTTGATTATTAGAAGTGACTAATTTCTCTGGCAATTTCTATTCTTTAGACACAAGTCTTAGGCGGACTCCTGGCCTTTCTTCCTGCCTAATGCATGCATGGCTGTTAATATAAGCAGGATGTCTTTAGTGTGAAGCTCCTGTGTGGCTGTGGGTACATCTAGCAGCAGTGCAGATCTGTGCATGGTACCTCCACAGACAGCTTGGGCCACCCTGTTGTCTTGGTTTGAAAGACAGATGTCTGCCAAAGAAGGCAGGATCTTCCCTTGGAATGGAGACTTTGTGCCATCTCACAGCACCTACAGGATGGCCAGGGTATCAGGCCCAGCCAGCATGGGTTTAGAGGGGCAGGTCATGCTTGACCAACCTGATCTCCTTTTATGACCAGGTGACCGCCTTGTGTGTGCAGGAAAGGCTGTGGATGTTGTGTACCTGGACTTCAGCCTGGACAGGCCTTTGACACTGTCTCTGACAGCAAACTCCTGGAAAAGCTGGCAGCCCACAGCTTGGACAGGAGCACTCTTTGCTGGGTTAAGAACTGGCTGGATGGCCGGGCCCAGAGGGTGGTGGTGAACAGTGCTGCATCCAGCTGGCAGCCAGTCACCAGTGGTGTCCCTCAGGGGGCTGTGCTGGGGCCAGTTCTGTTCAGTATCTTCACTGATGGTCTGGACAAGGGGATTGAGTCCACCATCAGTAAATTTGCAGATGACACCAAGCTGGGAGAATGCTTCAGTCTGCTGGAGGGTAGGAGGGCTCTGGAAAGG
>VZTT01002595.1:93449-118742 GCA_013400855.1 Buphagus erythrorhynchus
AGTATGAGTGCGCTCTGTATGGCGAAAGGAGCTGTAGCAGGGACCTGGGAAGCAGCAAGCTGGAACAGCAGGGATGAGCAAAATCCTTAGGATGAGATGTATCAGAAATGCCCCAGCTAGAACCCCAGGGCATCTGGGCAGGCAAGGGGTGCAGAGCTACAGTGTAGCAAAAAATCCATAACAGTGACAAATGTTATAGATGAGTGATGCGATGGTTGGCTCTCACAATTAAGGGATAAATATTATGTGTATGTGTTGAGGGTTGGTTTTTCTCCTTTCCTCTTTCCCTGTGGAATTTTTTTCCCGTTGACATACTAAGAAGCACTGATGGCTTGGTCCTTGAGACGTGGTGGAGGGGGAACCTCCCTGGTTTTTTGGGAGTTTTTCTCAGGGNGGGGGCGCTGTGGCGCGAGCTCGGCCGCGTCTCCCTCACGCGGTAATGGCGGGCGGGCCGGCGGGACAGAGGGAGAAGCGGCTTCCTTTGCAAACTCACAGCACACAGTCAGTCTCAGTGCCCTCTGTATGGCGAAAGGAGCTGTAGCAGGGACCTGGGAAGCAGCAAGCTGGAACAGCAGGGATGAGCAAAATCCTTAGGATGAGATGTATCAGAAATGCCCCAGCTAGAACCCCAGGGCATCTGGGCAGGCAAGGGGTGCAGAGCTACAGTGTAGCAAAAAATCCATAACAGTGACAAATGTTATAGATGAGTGATGCGATGGTTGGCTCTCACAATTAAGGGATAAATATTATGTGTATGTGTTGAGGGTTGGTTTTTCTCCTTTCCTCTTTCCCTGTGGAATTTTTTTCCCGTTGACATACTAAGAAGCACTGATGGCTTGGTCCTTGAGACGTGGTGGAGGGGGAACCTCCCTGGTTTTTTGGGAGTTTTTCTCAGGGGGCGGGGGGGGGACACTGTGAGATTAGAAGTAGGTAAAAAGCAGGGTGGGGGGCAGTTGCTCGCTCTCGTTCGCTTTTGGCTTCAGAGGAGGAAGGTCACTGCTACCACTGCCATCCCAGTGCTGGAAGCTGCCTCTTCTTCTCCTGCTGTTGGACCTCACACCCCAGGCCTACCATTTCAGCTTGCTGTTTCCAAGCGTCCTGCCTCTCTTTTCCATCCTTTCTCATCTGGGACACAGCGGCCATCACCCCAGCTCCCCTGCAGCCATGCAGGGATCATCGCACCTGCCCTGTCCACGGGGAACCTGCCAGCACTCACTGCCAGCTGTGATGGGAACTGCCAAACCCAAAGGGAACACCAAAGGGGAAATGCCTGCAGCTGAGAGGACTGGAACTGGGTTACTATTCTGTTTGTTGTTATTTCCACAGTTGTTGTTGTTTTGTTTGCCTTGTTATACATGCTAGTAAAGAACTGTTATTCTCTGCCTGAGAGCCCCTTAATTTCAAAATTACACTAATTCAGAGGGAGAGAATTTACTTTCTCCATTTCAAAGGAGGGCCTTGCTTTCCCTAGCAGACACTTGTCTTTCAAACTGGAACAGTATGTTAAGAGAAGTTTTGTAGATGTATAGTTATGTTATTGTAATATATCCTCCCACAGTCCTCTTTCCCCTCGCCCTTGTATTTTTGTCACAGGATGGCCTTGGTAGTCGGGGTGTTTCAGGAAGGCCAGCTCTTTACTAGGAGGTGCAGCATAACGACACCTGACCTCCAAATCAAGATGTAATAAAGTAGTCTCCACCACTGGATGGTAGAGAAGGAGTTGACTGACAAGACTTTGGGAGGGGCTAGGGATATAAAAGGCAGAGCATCCATTTTGTAGTTGAGCACATGGTGGTTTTTTCTTATGCTCTCAAGTGCTGCTTTTTCTCCTTATCCAGTCTTTTGTGGTATTGTTGTTAAGGTTTAATATACCATTGAAATTTTAAAAGTGAGTGCCATTTCTCACACAAAGAAACTGTGGAGACCTGGCTAGTAGCAGCTGGACTCCTGAACACAGCAGGGAGAGGCTCCCTGGGAGGGGGAAAGGGCTAGGGATGCCAGGGTTTCTACTGAGGCACCTGAGCAGATGGTGAAAGTCCCTTTTTTAGTGAGGTGGGGTGTTAATAATATCCCAGTTCAGTGTCTGTTCTCACGAGCAAAGCCTCACCCAGGGCAGAAGAAGCAGGACTGGACTGGGCTCTGATGGCAGCAGCAAATTCCCCCCAAGTAAGCAGCAATTCCCCCGTCCTCCTCCAAAGCCAAGAGAGCAAGAGAGAGCCAGGAGCTGCGCCCAGCCCGTTCCTCCAGCCCAAATCTCAGGGTATCTCTGCCCTTCCCAAGAGAATACTCCTCAGCTACCAGTAAAGTTAGTAAAACCAGCACTCTTCCCCCTTCTCTGTGGTTACTACTTTTGTATCTCTTAAGTACTGGTCGTTATTGTTTCTTAGCAACAAAAATGGGAGCAAGTTCCCTAAGAGAAAGAAACAAAACGGAGCCGTGTTCATAGTGTTTGCAGTGTGATATGAGGCTTGCTCCTGTAGTACCTTGTTGAGAATGACTTGCATCAAACAGTATGAAAGCTGTTCCCTCTTAAGGATAGTGTGAAACTTTGCTCCTCTAAGAGATGAAAAGCAGAAAGTGTTCAAATGTGAGGGGGCCAAGGACTATAATTGCATAATGGAATGTGGCCCTTGAATGTACTCATTTGGGAGCAGCTTTCATCATGATGTTGTAATTATTCCTCTAAGAGGAAAATATTCACAGGCATTTAACAGCAGCTGAAAAAACAGCAGCAACAGAGAGGATCAAAGAGAAATGACATAAAGACTGATAGCAAATGGGGAGGTAGCTGGGGTAAGTACTGTTAACCCTATATCTGAAGAATGTGGATTATGGTTTCTCTGGAGCAGGCGATATCTGCACTATTTTGTTTAATAGCTATCCTTTTTCCATGGTGATAACAAATCTCTGCAACTCTAATAGAAATTATAATTAGCCACAACTAAAGCTTGTGTGAAGAAATTATTTCAGCCTAATACAGTGCGGCAGAAGAGTTTACGTGTCTCTGTTCTTTGGAGGCTCTGTGACCTTCTCCATGCAACCAGTGATTTAACTGTATTTAGGGACTTTGTGGGACTTTATGCCCTTCTGTCAAGACCCCTTTGTTAATTAAGAAACTGGAGTTGCTTTGTGTAATGTGTTAGCCCATGTCTAACAATATTGCTTACAGCATGTGGGTCTGCTTGTTGACCTTATCTACATAACTGTGAGTTGAGAGAGGGAATGAAGAGTGCTGGAGGCTGCTGATGGCTTTTCACAGAATCAGACTCTCTGTGGTCTTGTTGTTGGAATGGCTCATGAACTTGGCTCCAATTAAAATCAAGTCCAGCTACATGATGAGTAATTGCTTGCTTTATTTAATAAAACTAGCACTCAGTAAACTTATGTAACTCATTCTTCAAAAGAAAAACCCAAGAGTGATGGAGGAAGCACAACATAGCATTGGGTCAGAAAGCACAATATCTCTGTAGCACATGGTAGATGAACTGAATTTTCCTGGTTCTGATGTATAAAAAGACATGTGCAATCAGGATGGTGCTTTTTTTCCCCCCTGTACTGTAAAGCCACTGGTCAAACACAGAAGTCAATGTAGTGTTGAGGTTTTTTTGTTCTTTGTGTTAGGATCCTTATTTTATGATATGCCAGAATCTGATGTTTCACATGACATAGATGGGTCTTTGTTAATATTTGAATGCTACTTTATTCATCCAGATGTTACACATGTGAACTTGAAGTTCACTGGCTTCTACTAATCAGCATTCTGTGTGCATCTAGACTTCTGACTTTTTTGAAGATAATAATGTGTTTCTAATACTATTTGTACTGCTGTGTTCATATTGGCTTAAATGCTGCTTCTTACCAATTCAAGTACAACAGTATGTGGAGATAGAGGAAGAAATGTTTCACTGAGCAGATTATCAAAACCTGAGAGGAGAAAGTAGTTTTCCAGATGACTTGATCCTGCAGTGTATGTCACTAAAAGTATCAGAGAGCTCCTAAGCAAATGGATGCAAGGTTCTAGATGACATAGGCTAAATAAAGTCTGTCTCGACTGATGTTCTGTTGAGTATGAAACCATCTGTTATGAGGGAAAATACAGCAAATGGGAGAATACACTCGGTAGGGATTGGAGATTTTGGTTGTAACAGGGTATATAAGATGGTAAAAAGCATCTTTTTTGGCTTGCACTGTCAGTATGTACATTCTCTACAACTGCAGTGAGGTAGGGATTATAGGATAAATTGAGCTGGGCTCCATTCTATGGAAATGGGATTTCTAACACCTCTGTGAGGTATGGAGCTCTGGTGGACTTCCCTGTCCTGGCACAATGCACATGTGTGTATATTGTGTTCACACTTCACCTGGCTTGATCCATTTTGGGCAAGTAACTGCTGGTGGCTGGGGATGAACATGGAGGTGCAGAGACGCTGAATAAAGTTCAGAGAGAATATGCTAGTTAGACATTCTTCTACTACACTAAATTTGGCCTTACATGATACAGCATTAGATAAAGGATTTAAACTTATTAATAGAGGAGCAATTTGACAGAATGTCCCAAACTGTGACTGTCTGCATTTTTTCTTTCTTATTTTGATAAATCCTGTGTAGTATCTCTGCTTCGTATAACAGCCATAAATTAAGATTTGCAATAATATTTACCTAGTCTTTCAGAGGAATGAAAGTTTTCTTAGCAGAAATAGTGAGAGAATACAGAACTGCTTTTCTGTATTTGATCTAATACCACAGGAATACATTTCACTCCAAAGCAAAATGGATGCATCAAAAATAATTTCCCCATTCTGAATCTCAATGTTTGTTTGCTTTGGGTTTTTTATGAAAGCAGAGTAAAGTTTACAAACTGGGCTATTTTAGGTTTTATAATATGAGAAAGTTGTATATAATATAAAAACTGTTCAAAATTCAGTTAAAATGTTATCTTCAAACTTGGTAATTCTCTTTTGTTCTGAGGGACATTTTTAGGAACTCTGCAGTCTTCTCCGTGCTTAAAAGATTGCTTTTCAGTAATCTATGTTGGGAGATTAGTCAGTGAACACATAATTTTCCATAATCATAAGAGACAAGAGTTTTGAATAGTGGCCTCAGACTCCCCTGGGTCACTCAAATCTTAAATTAACTTCTGTTGGTTTGATAGTTGGGTTTTCTTTAATCTTCGAAATTGTTAAGAGTGCCATAAGGCTAGCTAGCAGGAATTTTCTCTTGTCTATTGAATCTCACTTACAAGGATTAATGAAGAGGAAATGGGAGCTTTTGTTGTAGAAACTGAGTGAATCTTATGGCCTCTATAGCAAACTGTTTGTTGATTTAGTAGAAATTGTGTTTCACAAGCAGGGTAATTCATCAGCATCAGACACCAGTAGTACTGTATGTGCTGAAATCAATTTTGTATTAGGTTTAGAGCACACTGGAAATCTTATGCTTTAGGAGATTTTTCTGTGTATGACAGAGAAGAATCAAGTGATTACCCTAGACTGAAGAAAACAAATGTGCTAAGACATGTCAAACTTTATCAATTAAAGCTATTTAACAAAAAAAAAAAGCAAACAAAAACCAACCAAAACAAACAAACAAACAAAAAAAAAGGCATTGACCATTTTAATTCGTGTTGGCAAAAGTACTTCCATTTTCTGAAAAACAGCTTGGGGGAATTTTTATAATGTTGAACTTCTCAGTCAGTAAGGTTGTAGATGAAGAATGTCAGAAGCACCATTAACTGGAAGCAGTTTATATGCTGGCAGATGATGTATGAGTGCAGTAGGCCATGATGGTCAGCACACAGCCCAGCAGAGGTTCTGCCTGGCTGGTGCTGAGGGATGAGAGTTTATCAGTCCTGTGCTCCTTTTCTCCTGTGCTTCTGGAAAGGCTGTGGAAGGGTGTCTGTGCAGCCACCAATAGCCGGGTGACTGTTGCTGGCCATGCCACAAAGGGACATAAAATACGAATCAAGACACAAATGTTGGGGGGTGATAAGGGGTGGGAAACTGTGACTATATCCAATAAGGAAGAAAACTACCCTACCTGAAGCTTTATCTCCTGATGATATTTGGGTACATAAAAGCTCTTAATTTGGCAGGACTGTAAATGAGAAAGGGGCCCATGGATGAGAGTATAACTATCTGTGTCCCACAGGCTCTAATTATCTTAAAAAGAAATCAAGTTTCTGAAATACGTCTTTTCCTTCAGACCTCACTGTATATGTATGTTCAGAGGAAAATTAACACCTATTAGTGCAAAAAAAATAATTTCCATGCTAAAGCGGGCTTGCATATTTACATTTTCCCTATTTTATAACTGGTCAAGTTGAACAATTCACATGAAGGACTGCTTAAAGCTGAATGCTTAGGACATAAAAATTACCCACAGTTGGAAGCTAGTAATATGTAATAAGACAAGCTAATGTTTGTGCTAATAAAAAAAGTATTGATTAAACTCTTCACAACATGTTGTTGCATTCCTCATATTTAGATTCTTGCTAAAGGTTCCCTGAGATACATCAGCTTTCCGTTAATCACAAAATCACTCTTGGCTTGAGTTTCTGTAGACAGCAATTTTGCAATGTGTGTGCTTCATAGCTCATCAAAAGCCTGGCGTTAGACACACTCATGGTGGTATTACAGAACATTTATTAGCACTGTCATTTCTAGAGCAAAAGCATGCAACTGGGAACATCATGTCCTGGTGATGGTATGTGACTTACTGAGACAATGGGAAAGTACTGCATGAAGCCTGTGCCAGGCTGACTGGTACCAAGCTTCTGAGGTAACCTGTGAAACCATATGTGTAAATAGGATTGTTTCATTTTCAAAGAAGAGATTGTGTGTGAATGTTTAAGAGTATTGCATCATAGAAGCCCTAACTTGAGTGAGGGACGACTGCAATCTTGTGGTATTCCTGGTAGTTAAAATGTGTTGATGGACATAAATGATTGTTCTGTGTTATTTCTGAGATTTGTCTTCCATGCTTTCTTCTTCTCCCCCAGGAGAAAAACTAACCCCATTCCACCTGTCAGACACAAAGTTCATAAATTTGTATTCAGAGAGTATTTCCTGGTTTATAGCTGCTTACAAAAGCCGACCTTTTTGTCACAGAGCTCCCTAAACTGACTAAACTGGGTTTTGATATTTTCCATTTTCAATCACCCCTGTGGTACAGAATGCACGGAAGGGGAACTGGGAAACCACAGGGTCTACTTTGGCTGCTGCCCAGATGTTGTGAGCTTTTGGAGCTGCTGCTTTCCCAGCAGAGAGGTCTGCAGCCAGAAAGTCACTGCGCTGCCAGGAGCTGCAACAGAGAGAACCAGAATGAACCAAGGAGACAGAGAGGCTTGGCGACATTATGCCACAGTTTATTGCTTATTTATTGTACAAATCTTTAAGATGGGCTAATGGAGAAGGGGAACTAATCCTGTGGGTGTTGAATCTCTTCTGATAGCAAGAAATCTTAGCATAAAATTCCAGCAAAATGGGACAGCCTCTGAAAATTTTCCTTGGAATAAGCTGTTTTCCCCCTACTGTGCAAAACAACTAGAAAATTTCCATTATGACCATGCACTTTCCTAAGCTAATCTCTTTGTATCAGGGACTGACTTATCTGAGTAGCCTTCCTCAGAAGACAGAGAGGGACAGAGAGAAAATTTTGCATGCTTTAAACTTTACCTTTCAGTTATGTTTTAGAATTCTTGCTCTTTGTCATATTAGTAAGGAGATAAAGACAGAAATTTCCTATTGAAAAATGGAATAAATAAACACACTACTGAATATGGCCCATGAAATTGAAATTGATATTACATATATAATTTAATTTTTATTCTTTTGCTCACCAGCAGATGGATCCCCTTCTAAATTCCCCTGGAATATCTCAGAACACACTGAAATAATGTGATGATAATGTTCCTAATGTTGTAATTTTCAAAGGGCTGGAGCGCCTACCCGATGAAGACAGGCTGGAAGAATTGGGGTTGTTCAGCCTGGAGAAGAGAAGGCTCCAGGGAAACTTTAGAGCACCCTCCAGTATCTAAAGGAGTTACTAGAAATCTAGAGAAATTTCTTACAGGGACATGTAGTAATAGGACAAGGGATAATGTCTTTAAACTGACAGATGAGATTAGATTCTTTACTCTGAGGGTGGTGAGGCATTGGAACAGGTTGCCCAGAGAAGCTGTGGTTGCCCCATTCCTGGAAATGTTCAAGACCAGATTGGATGTGGCCCTGATCAACCTGATGATGGGCAGGAGGGTGTTCCTACCCATGACAGGGGTGTTGGGATCAGACAATTTTAAAAGTCCTTCCAGCCCAAGAAATTCTGTGATTCTATAAATTATTCTTAATTCTTAGTATCACATTTTATGAGTGTTTTTCAAATCCCAACATTTCTTCCTCCAGTTTACTGTAAGGATTCTTGAAATCCTTTAATCTGTAGGTGGTAATATCTCCAAACACAGTGCTTCTGTCTGCTATTAAAGAATCAGTTTTAGTATCCAGGAAGAAGCCCTTAGGGAGTTGGTTTTCTGCAGCTCATCCTTCCAAAATTTTGAAGGATCGGGCATTCATAGTCAAAAGCCTATAATCAGAGGGTGGAAAGGAAGATAGGAAGATAAACTGTTGACACTTCTTACTTTTAGAAGTGTTTGTAGTCTACCCATATGCTTGTTACTCACTTTCCACTTTGTTCCCTTTAAATGTGTTCAGTTTGTGAGAGAACTGGCTTTTGTTGTAGTTGCCGGAGGAGTGAGTGCAGGCTGTGAAGAGAAGGGGAGAGAAAGCTTTGAGCAAAGGCTTTGTTTGAGACAGCTGTGCCACTCCAGAGGCCAATTGTCTTGGTCTAGTTTTACTTACTGGGATTTTCTTTTTTTTGCTACAAAGCAACTGGCAGCAAATTCAAGAGCTGAGAAGGTTCTAGTCCTCCACAAAAATCCTATGCTTCTGAGAACAGATCATATTCTGGTCTGAATCTATTGTATGTTGAATGATAAATCTTGTTCTTTCTTACCTTATGGTGGCACTAGCCACAAATTTGAGCTACATTTGTAGACTGAATGAGGGTTCTGAAATGGCACTGAGAGCCAATTTGTTTTTCTTCCTGTGTACCAGTAAAATAACAGATTGTTTGAAAGATGCTTGTGCATATTGAGACTTTCAGTCATTGATCTTCAGAATGTATTATAAATCTTTTTTTTTTCATAATTTCTTCCAAATTTTGCTCTTTTTAATTTATTTAACTTACTGTCATTGAGCTATGCTTTTCCTAAACTGGAACTTGCTGAAGTCTGAAGTAAGAGCTCTTCTGCTCCCTTTTTCCTTGAGTACTCAGCCTCAGTAAGACTTAAACTGTAAAATTGGTAACCAGAATGCAGAGGAACTTGCATTATCATCAGCTGTCACTCTTATCTGACAATACTGTATTATATTCTCAATAGATAGTTTTGTGAGCAAACAATGAGTGGTATAAATGACTGTGCTGGTCTAACATGGGGAATTTGAATTGTCAGTTAGAGAGGAATAAGGCAAAAATTGTATACATGGCCAAAATATTTAGCATAAAACTACTTGTGCTTCTCCTCCCTGCAGAAGGAAGAAGAAAGCTGAGGGAAGAGAGAGGCATATATTTAACAGATGGAAGAGGCTGCCTGGTGATACTACCTCTGTCAGCACTGTTGTCTTCTGTTAAATTAAGTGCCCTGCACTTGCTGCACAGCTGTGGATACTGAAGGAAAAACTGGAAATGTATGTTGCTTAACAGAAAAGCAAAGATTGTTTGTATGAGCTCTTCACTTATCAGGTGACTCCAATATGTGTGATGGCAGAGGGCTGCTGAGTAAATGACTGGGGCTGCATTCTTCTGGAGTAGACCCTCTTACAGGCTCTGGCCTTCCTCGGCTCATTGCCTAGAAAGCAGTGCATTTCAGCAGAATAGAGCCTTATGAAAGATACATTGCCAGTTACAAAGGATTTTGGCCTTATGTAATATAGTCTTAGCGGAAATAAACTAATTTACTTCCAGAGCTCAGCTCCTTTAGAGCAACTTGTTCTGCAATACATGACATTTTAGTGTACTTTAAAAAAAAGTGTCTTTTAATGAACTTTAAATATGGAAAAATCTTTTTCATATGCAATTATCACTAGTAGCATGACTGTAATTCTGTTCAGTAGAAAATCTCCAGAGATACAGTATTTTACCGTCTGTATCACTTTATTATATCTTTCTTCTAACTGACCTTTGTGACCTGATCTTAGTTAGGTGGTACTTCAGCCTTTCTTTCTGTGCTGGAATGTATTTTTCTAGTGTATAAAGTAGTCTTTCAAGATCTGCGTATCTACTGTAGAATAATATCATGTGGAGTGAGAGAGATCTTTTGTCTTTGGAAGCTTGTATCAGGCTTGTGACCTTAAACAAAGCAGATGCAAATAATAGCTGTAAACACAACTGGAGCATCATGGAACTAAGATGCCTGCATGGTTGTAAAGCTTACAGGTGCTTCAGAGAGATGCTTTAATTACAGGAGAGTTGTTTCAGAATCATCTTGTATGTGATAGAATAGTGTTTGGAGGTGCAGCAGAGATCAGAGCTTTTCTGGTGCAGCTGCAGTGCAGACTCAATAAAAATTTAAAAAGCCAGGAGAAACATCAGTGATGAAAAGGAACTACAGAAAACTGTTTTACAAGTGGGGAAGCTGTGGCAAGTTGGCTAGTCATTGATTGCACTTAAACTGGATTTTTAATTTGGCACTTTGAGAATAACTATAGTTCCTCTGGAGAGAGAAGTACTTTCTGAAGAAAAAACTTTGAAACACTACCTATTTTCTTTATCAGAATAGGATTTTAAAAATATCTCTGTAATTTATCATAATTGGATAGTCTGAAATGAAAAATACAATTCTGTAATAGAAATGGCTTGTTTCTTTCTCTGTAGCACACTCTGTCCAGAAATGTTCTTGGATAGGGTACTGCTCATACATGGATCATTAACTAAGCATTCGAGGCACTCTGATCTAACCCACTTTCATCAGATTAAATTAAATAGAAATCACAAAATAACTAGCTTTACAGATCATCTCACCTCGGTCATTTTGTACTTGTATTGGTGGAATTAGACACTACAGTAGACAAGATGATTTCTTGTCAGGTAAGGGAAATTTTAACATGTCAGCAAAAATAACTGCTTTTGAAAATGAAGAGAGCCAGGAAGACTACAGTGAAGGTGAATCACTTTAAGGATAAATTGTGTAATGCGTTTAGAATTCAAGGTCTATCCTGTGCAAATAAAAATAACTTAGATAACATCCATAGAACCTCTGCTGCCTGAAAGCCTAGGTCAGAAAGCAGAAACTACAGGGGTGATAGAATTTTAATTTTGTTAGAAACAGACTCTGATTGAAGACTTATGGTCATGGTTACATGAATCTCTGGGCATTCGTTATTGTGTGTTTAGCAGAGAAAAAGTGGGGGAAAGTTGAATCTGCCAATGATGAAGTGAAAATAAAGTCCAGCAATTTTGAAAAGACCCTTTTGCACCACAGCATTTTTTGTAGCATTGCTCATTATTGCTGTTGTTTGTACCTTCAGGGCTGTGAACTTCAGCCTCGGCTTTTGAGATAGTTTTTTTTGAAGACAAGTTCTGAGTTAATGAATAACTTGAGAGCACCTGCCTTACATGGCAGATTACAAATCTCAGAGAAAGGAAGGTGGTGTCTGGTTTGCCTGTGGAGTTGTAGTGCTGTCGGCAGACCTGCAGCTGTAGAGTATCAGCTCAGCAGCTTCCATAGCTCCCCATCTTGGTCCTTGCTTTAAGACAGATTCCTTTTTTCTTTCTGTATCTCAAGTTGAATAAGCTTTCTGCCTGTATTTAAATAGAAATTTTTAGTGGAGGTATTCCAGCTGTGTTCATTTAGTCTCATTTTTATTTTAAACACTTTTTGATTTCCTGACAAATTTCAGCAGGAACAGGTGACCGATTCCTGGGCCGACTTAATGTAGCAACCTCCACTTAGATTTGTGAGCTCTGCCAGCACCAGGTAGTGAAGTGCCTGTCTGGGTCAGCCACTGAGCTGGGGAGGGAAGAGAAAAGGTACAACAAAGACCCTGCCAGTTATCCATGCACAAATTCTGTGAGTTTTTGTACTCAAAAATAGTATTGTGAGAAAGTTTTGATTCAAAATGCAGGAAATATAATAACCTAGAAAAGCAAAAGTGTTCTGCCATTGCATACATTAACTGGAACATCAACTGCCTTGTGCACAACTGCACTGGTGCTTGTCCTTCCTTTAAGTAGCCACCTCAGCAGCTGGGAGGAAATGGTTTTTCAGTCAGATCCTAGTTATCCTGAGGAAAGCTTTCATTTTTGTGGCATTAATTCATGGAAATTGAAGGAGGTCTTTTTCTGGAAATCATGTGATTAAGTAAATGTTTATTTTAACTCCACTTTTAGAAGTACTATTTGGTAAGTGGAGCATTAGTTGTAGATTTCAGGATGTGTGCAGAAAAAACTAAAAGCTTCAAAAAGTAGTAATAAAGTAGCTTCTTTTCCTTTCATGCTAGTTCTGCAAACCTGTGCCTCCAAATTATCAGTGTATTGGGCTGTTTTCATAAAACCCTTTAGCAAAACAGCAGCTATTGGTCTTTTCAAATAGAACCACTTCTTGGGACAGAAAGTGGGGATCACTGTAAGTAAGATGGCATTGCTCAAAAGTGAGAGTTTAGACATACCCTCATCAGTCTTGCTGTGGTGCCTTAATGTGTCAGTACAGCTCACCCTTCTCTAACTTTCTATGCCACCTTGCTGCCAGAAGTTCCCAGGCTACCTTAGAACAGGTGAGACAAAAAAGCAAGTACCTACTCCTGCTGCCAGGGAAAGTGGAGTGTGCTGGCTGAACTTCCCCCAGGGACTGCAGCTGAGCCCAGCTTTGCCCTTGGCGTGTCCCTCCCGGAGTGAGCCGTGGGCTGGGAAGGGCTGGCAGAGCTGGCAGGTGGCAGCAGGAGGATGGCAGTGCTTTGGGCCACCACAACTGTTCAGCAGGTGAATGTGTCACAGCTTGCTCTAAGAACTTGGTATTTCCTTTAAAAAACTCAGCAGTGAAGAAATATGGTGTACCTGCTATCGCTAGCTTCCCTTTTATTGGGAGTAACTTTTGTTTTGCCATATGGAAAGTGTTTAGTCCCCTCTCCACCACAATTATTCTTTTATATAGCCTTGGCTCTTTAATCTCCTGCTCTTTTTGCCAGATAATGTAAATTACTTTTATTTATGGAAGTTTTTGTTTATAAAATTGTTATTCTTGCAGATAGTGCATTTTTAAGGCCAAGAAAGAAAGTTTTCAGGATAGTTGCTTTTTCTTATAATATTGTGTGTGCTGCATTACCTTGAAATTCACAGGCACTGTATGTTGGATTCTTAATTATAATCATGATAATTACAAGTGATTTTTGTTTGTTTTTCTATAAAGGAAAAGTATATGCTTCTATTGTGCAGAGACAGAATGACTGTTGAAATTTGCATTTTCCTCTATGTTTAGTTTTGAAACACTGCTTAGTAGTTATACCCCTTATTTTTGCTGCATTTTAAAATAAATCAGAGACAGTAAAATTAGACTTCATTTACTTTGAGAAGAACCAGTGGTCCATGCATTCTCATTGAGTCTAGAGCAATTTATGCTGGTTTATTAGCTGGTAAATCTGAATCAATAATTGAGTAGTCAGCTGTCCCTTTAGAAATCAAAATTTGTTAGTCATGTACTGCAAAAGTGTTACAGTTTTCTCGATTAATAGAGCTGTACAGCTGTATAGCAATTTTTACTTACAGGTCTCAAACAATTTTAATAAAGTAGAAAAAAATTCACCTTTCTTTTCTTGCAAGGGGAAAAGCTGAAAAATACAGGGATGAGCTGCTAGGGTAGAGAACCTGTTTTGTCTCTTTGGACATGCCCAGGACCGTTCCCAGCCCTGCACGTCTGGTATGCAATGGCCGTGTCCATTTAACTGAGCTCTCACACCCACCAAAAGAGGGACCTGCACTTAAACTGTGTCTGTGATTTAACTTGAGACACGGACCATCCCTAAACATTGCCTGGGGAAGGGGGGGGCAGAGGGGTGAGTGGCAGGATTTTAAAGTGTTTAACCTTATTTACATGGCAAGGACTGTTATTGTTGTTGCCCTTTTTCCCCTCTGATCCCTGACCCCAAGAATTCCCCTCTTGGGTTCTGGGGGCTGTTGTCAATGGGGGAGACCAAGTGGCTTGAGCCCAGCACTGTTGTGTGGGAGCTCTCCCACTATTCCATGTCCTGAATGCTGCCCAGGGAAATGCTGTGGGAGAGGAAGGGCCAGCGAATGGAGCTGTGCTGCTTTGCACTTCCTGAGGGTTTGGCCCAGAATTTATAACTGCAGCAGAATTTTCCTTTGCAACTGAGCTGAAAACCAAGTAGAGAAAAATGGGAACCGTAACTGTGAGCCATTTCACATGGGCCATATCAGAGCCTGCTGCAGACCAGGATTTCTATTAGGAAGGAGTGATTTGTGACATTTCATAATACTATTATCATCTATTTTAAAAAGATCAAAAATTGAATTTTCCCGTTGGGAACACAGATTCATTTTATAAAGATACTATCTTTGGGGTTTTTTTTCTTGTTTATTTATTTATTTTTAAAAAGAGAGCAAAAATAATTTGTCCCCATCCCCAAAGCAGTAAGTTGTGGCTTTGAATTTGTGTGGGAGTGAGCTTCAGTACTTCCCTCTTTTGAAAGACAGAGACAGCACAATCTTTATAGAGCACAATAAATCATAGTGACTGGTGATAACAAAATATTTGTTAGGATGGAACTGTTATGTTTGATTGGACATTAATTGTCATGTCTGTGGATATGGTTTCCATGTAAAATGTTCACCAGAAAATACATAGTTGGTGTTGAAAATTAGGTGACACTTTACATGGTAATATATTCCCTTTGAAGTAATAAAGATGGATGAGTTTTCTCCTTATGGCTCCTGAGATCTGAATGACAAATATTTTGAGAACTGACAAATAGCAAAGGATAGGACTGCCGTTAGTGATAACTTGTAATATATGTGTTTTTACTGAAATTTTCAGTGTGTGTGGCATGGATCGATCCTGATCTTAGGCAACATTTACTGAAAAATTCCTCCTGTTTACAGTAACAGCAAAACAGCAATGACTATAGTAGAAATAACTTGGACACATTCCCCAATCAGAGTAAGATCTGACATTTTTGTAATTTTCAGTGAACTGAAACTCTCATGCTTATACTGGACAGTGACAGTGAGCAAGTGAGATGAGGCACAGGAGCCAGCACCATTTTGGTTTGGAGACTAGATGGCTTTTGTCATGTCTTTCCCCTGTCACTGCCAGAATCTTGGGGATTCTCTTTGCGTATTTGAGAAGCTCAGCTGTAAATAGCACATGCACTGCCTGTCATGCTTCTAGGAACAAAAAGGAGTAAAATGCAGTCTTGAAGTTGATGTCTCTTTATTTCATAGAAATTGACCAAGTTATGTTCTGCTGAATATTTCTTAAAATGCACCACACTCTATGGGGTTGTGCAGAATACTGGTTGGGTTATTGTAACCCAGAGCCTTGCACTGCTCACACGCCTGCTCTGGCAGGACCCATTCCCACTGCCTTCCCCAAAACCGTGATGTAGGACAGGGCTGGAATAGCAGCAGAGTGCATCACGTCAGGCATGTGTCTCTTCTTCCCCTTCTTCCTTCTTGGACAGTAGTTTGGCCAGTAAAATCGTCTCTTGCCATGTTTCAAGATCATGCCTATCTGCCCCAAACCTTTTTGGGTTGGTCTGTGCTTTACATTGCCTTTCTAGAACAGTCCTCTTCAAAAGGAAATACAGGCTTTGTTCTTTTACTTTCCTTGCTCTCTTTTTTCCTCCCATCTCCTCATTTCAAAGCTTTTATTTCTTTATTTTCATTAGTTTAAATATATTATACAAACGTACATGCAACATATTTGTGTCCCGTTATTTTAGAGGTTAGTATTGGTTTGTGGAGCTTCATTCTTCCTCATACATTTGTTTGATTTTGGTCCAGTTTTCCTTTCAAAGGAATTTATTTGGAAGTGTTTCACTGGCACAATTATCCTACTCTTTCCTTACACAATTTACCTATATGACCAGTAAATAGTTTCCCCGTGGTTCCTTAATGACAGAGAACTCTTAAATTACATCAGTAATGACCTCTGTGATGTGATAAACAAGAAAATGTTAATAAAAACTTGAGAGAGGACATGCAAATATATTTCTTCCTCTTCATTAAGTTAGTCTGGTTGATCTTAGTGGGAATTGATGATTGCTGGTGTGCTTCTGACAGATCATTTTATGTATTTAGGGTGGGACTATCCTGACCAGAGGGAGCAAGAAAAAATGTCCCCATGCCCAAAGCATTACCTTAAGTAATAAGTTGGGACATTGGATTTGCATAAGGAGGGAGCACCAGTTCTGAAGAAAAGGGCTTTTTGTTCCTGGTGTTGCGTATTACAATCATGATATGAAGTAATCTTTGTATCCAAAAATCTGGGGTTTTAGGAGTGATTGAAGATTTTTCCTTTTCCTATTGTTAGGAACGCTTTACAATTTGAGATGGTTCCTGCTTCAGCGTTATTTATTTCCTCAGTATTTAAGACCCTTTTCATAATTTTCCTCCTATTTGATTTTCTTTAAATTCATATATATTATTAAAAAAAAAAAAGACAGCAATTGGACTTGCCCCGAGATATAAATGTAAATTTCTTGAGACTGTTGTTCATAGCTCATAGCCCATAGCTTCAGTTGTGCACTGGAGCACTTGGTGGGTTGGTAGAGTAGCTCTGCTCAGAGCTCTAAGCTCTATTCATGCAACAAATGCAGGAAGCTCAGTGTGGAACCAAAAAAGTCATTGATGTTACTTTGAAGAGTCACTTGACTGACATGTTTCATAGGCAAAAGCAAGGCCAAGAGAGGCTGTTGAACAGCAAAGCAGCATCTCTAATTCATATTCAAGAAGTAAGGTCTGAGGAAACCTTTGGGAATCATAATATCCTCTTGCCCCACTTTTATTGACCTTCACTGAAAACCATTTTCAACCTACTTAAAGGCAAAATTCTGAAAAAAACAGATGGTTATTTGGCACTTTGAAGCATGCAACATTGAAACAGGTGTGCATTTTCCAGTTCCTGATACACATGTTCTGTGGGTTTCCCTCTGTCTGCCTGGACAACTGGGTCAATACTGATTGTGTGCTTTATTTCTCTTACCTTTTTTTTTTTTCTCTTTTCACATTAAAGAGCTCTTAATAACTTTCATTTTGAAAACTAAACCCTCTTGGTGCACTTCCTTGACCTTTTCAATATTCTGTAATTAGATTGGCTGCAATTCCTTGTTTCTTCCTGTTTACAGTCTTACTAGCCTCTGGGAAGGAATGGAATGCCCATTAGCTCCAAATATAAAACTGCAAAGGTCAAAGCTAAAGCTGCATTTCACTGACTGTTCTGAAGGGATGCTGGAGGAACATGAAGCATTTCATTTGTACTTCTGTAGATTAGGTATTGTCATGCAGGTTTCCTGGATTTTCTTCAAAGCACATCCCCCTAACACATAAAATTTCTTACCTTAGCTATGACATAACCTGGCATTGCAATCTATTGCATTCTGTGGGCCTCCATTAGAAGATTCCTCAGCAGTTTAGGGTGCTTTAAAATCCTCTTGACATGGACATTCTTGCAAATGATTGCAGTTTTTGAAGTTAAGGGCCTTTTCTTTTTAGGGTTATTGAAGTTAGAGCATTTTTTTAACTTCTATTTTTAGAATTGCTTGACTAATCTGAGGTACTAAAATATGGCCAGTCACAATCATCATCCTAATAAACCCAGAGCTTTATAATATAAGAAAGGGTATGTGGGGACAGGGGGAGAGTTGGGGGTTTTTTTCTCCCATTTTGCTCTTGTGAAGTAGTAACAAAATTCTATGGACCATCTCAGTTTCTAAATGTATGCTGTTAAGCTACCCTCTGTTTAATTATGGTGGAGATTAGCTCTCAATATGTGTCACATTTGTTCCAGTTGCTGTGCATGATACCTCACTTGTTTTCTGGTAGAGAGTAGTAAACAGTATTCCAAGTAATTTTACTTGAAATCAGAAGATCACTCAACAGTCTTTTCCTTTGTCTTTTGTAACTGGGCTATTGAACAGTTGTGCTGTTTATGTGAAGTTCCATCAGACTGTCAAACATCAGGAAAATGAAGGTCTCCTCACAAGGCAAAACAAGTTAATCTCACGTCATCTGTCTTCATCATGCCTGTATGCTATTTATGTTGTATCATATAAGGAGGACACATGGTACATGTTCTTTACACATCCAGCTCCACAGAGATGAGTCTTCTGTGTGCTTGCTGAGGTGATCATGTAGGAGATGAAGGAATGTTGTCTGGAGTGAAAATTCTAAAGCTGGATTGATGCCATTCTAGCTATCAGTAGAGATTGCCTGGTTTCATTCAAAACTGTAGAGAAATGCTGAAGCAGATATTCTCATATATAAAAATAATATTTGATCAACAGTTACATCTCAAATATGAAGCAATTTTGCTTTGAAGACAGTAGGTGGTATCTGAATGTGGCCTTTATATTGGTTCCCAAAGAACCTAGTGCTGCTCTGGTCTTAAAATAGCAGATGAGATGTTTGCCATTTAGAATGGAGGGAAAGAAATGGCAGGAAACAATTTAATGTTCATAAAATGGCCTCCAACTCATCCTTGATGCATATGGTGTTTTTATTTAGTGTGTGAAAATTTAAATGCTACAGCAGTGAGCAGTAAAGAAATTCTAAATGTGAGTAGCTAATCTTCTCTTAGAGTGTGCTTCTGAAGGGAACACCTTCATGTTTACTGCTGTTTTGTAGCACTCCCAGTCTGTAAAACGCCTTTTTGTCCTAAAGCTTAATTTATGTGATAGTTGAGCTTCCTTCTGTATTTCAAGTAGTAGTATAATTGTCTCTGGGTGCATGGAATGGGTTTATGGTGGACAATTGCACTCAGTAACAGTGTTGCTTATTAAAAGGCATTCATTGTGCCAGGGGTAGAAGGAACTCATTATAATTAACTTTTATAAACAGCAGTTGCACAAAACTACATATTATGACTTTCTCTACAAATTATATTACTTTCTATGGGAATAAGATCAGAAAGCAGCTAAGAAATGTTCTTGATGAAGTGTTCAGGTTCGTTTAAGGACAGTTTGGGTGGGTATCAGATTTGCCATACAATAAGCTTGTGTAAGCACTCAATTGATCAGAAATGTTCCACAGTTTTTAATCAACTTGAAGGGACTTCAGACCATTTTTAATACTTAAATGCTGCTGAACACAGCCAGTGGTACAAACATTTATCTTGAACTGCCTGTGGAAGGTAGCTTACCTATAGCATCCCCAGTTCCTGGGTGGAGAAAGGGGGACATCCAGTCCCCTCTCTTACTCAGGCCTCTTCTCTGCCCAGGGATATACAAGACTTGAGATCAGATTGTCTGAATTCCCAACCTTCACCTTGCTTTTTCTGTCACTATGCCAGGAGAATATTTTTGCTGCAGAGTTAAAATATAACTGCTCTCTCCACTGGAAGACAAATGCTGTTGAATTTGTAGAGCAGGGACTTAATGCTGGGTCTTTCCTCTCCCATGTCCACTGTGATTGTTGGGCCATCATCTGTGCTGGCTCTAAGGAATTTGAGTCTTCTTCCTTTTGAATATTTTTGAGTAAAAATCCTAAACGGATCTGGGAAAAAACTTTGCCAACACTATCACTAAATATGTTTTTTTCAGGAGAAGAAAAAGTATAGAAAATAAATTGAGTCTCAGTGAATCAGTATTTTCTGCCAAAAGGAAATGGGTTTTTTTTAGGAAAATGGAGACCAGCATCCTATGGGGCTTTGAATATATGAATATTTATGAGTGTACACCTGTTTTGAGTTGAGAGCTTAGTCTTTTCTTTCCAGAGTCTCAATCACTGAAACTCTGTTAGAAGTGTGTGTTCAGTTCTCTCCATGGAGAAAAAAGTGTGTTCCAGGAGAGCTATCAAATTAAGCTGGTATTGTGCAGGCTTCTGGTGGACAGTCCCACTTCACCCCGAGACACCACCCATGCTTCCCTTTCCTTAAGATACAGTGGAACCTACCCAGAGCTCTCTCTGACCACGCTTGCATCATTAATGTGTGCACTCTCTGTGAACTCCCTGGTGATGTTTTTGCTTGCACCACTCATTTCAGAATGTGAATTTCAAGCATATCTGAATTTTAAACAATGTGATATCTTTTACAATTCTTTTGGGTGCTATTTGTTAACTGAATTTTGATAATTTATGGTAGGCTAAAGCATTGTTTCTCTCAAGCCTGCCCATTCTGGGCAAGGAGATTTTAATTTCTAATCTGTGCAAAATGCAAAAGTTTAGCAGGTAATCATCAGCTTCAGAAACAGAGCACTTATGATTTCTTTTTTTAGGCAACATAGCATAATAAATATATTTTTAGAAGGTGCGTTTTTTTGCGGCTAAAATTGAAGTGATGGCTTTCTTAGAAAGTCCATCTTTNGTATTTTCTTTTTTGCTATTTGGGGTTTTTGCTGTTGTTTTTTTAAAAAATATCAGGAAGTCCTTTAAATTATCTATGTTATTCAAATTTATAATCTAACATAGTTTCTTTTGGGGTTTTGAGGTCTGTATATAACCATCATTTCAGTTCTTTCTGCATGTACTGAGATTTTATCAGTATTGAAAAGTTCTCATTAATCTTATTCTTTGCCTGTTATAATCACACATTAAAACACATGTTAAGTGAATGCATATTTAATTTTGGGGT
This sequence comes from Buphagus erythrorhynchus, assembly GCA_013400855.1. Taxonomy (NCBI): domain Eukaryota; kingdom Metazoa; phylum Chordata; class Aves; order Passeriformes; family Sturnidae; genus Buphagus; species Buphagus erythrorhynchus. The sequence goes on from VZTT01002595.1 coordinate 114,301, forward strand.
CCTCTAACAGGCTAATCTCATTGCAAAGTTCTCCACTGGTACTGCTCTGCTATTGTAATGCTGAAAGTCAGATACCAATTAAAACTAAATTAATTGTGTAATTTTTGTACTTTTAAGGTTAAACAGATTCTGTTTACCATATTCTTTAAGTCTTCTTTTCCAAAGTGTGACATTAGAGCTTCTCCAATTTCTAAGTCATTAACGTATGCAGTGTCACCTCTTTATCATCTTCTAGGAATAACAGAATGACAGAACTGTTTGGGTTCTAAGGGACTTTATAGACTATCTCATTCCAATTTCCCTGCCATGGGTAGAGACATTTTCCACTAGGCCAGGTTGCTCCAAGTCCTGTAAAACCTGGCCTTGAACACTTGCTTCATATAAAAGCCCGAAATCCAGTAATACAGCTCTTGCCTTGTTAGGGTTCAGCATATCTTTGTCCTCAAAACATTAATCAGAATCTTAGTAGAAGAAAGTGACTTGCACATTTATCCGGTTATATTGTACTGTGCTTGGGAAAGGGAGCCACATGCATGACACAGCAACATGTAGAAATAAATAACAACAAAAAAAGAAAAACAGACTTTTATACCCTGAGAAAATTAAGAGCCTGAAATCCTTTATGAGAAGCAAAGACATTTAACATACCTGCAAGTATTTCAACATTGTGTGACATCCAGTTCAGTTAAAGGCAGGTTTTCTTACAGATAAACCATCAAAAGTGTGGAAATGGTGCCTCTGAGTTCAAGGTGGTAGGTTTGGGGTTAAAGGGCCCTTATCCTTTTGTTATTCTTACAGTATAAACTTACAGTAATCTTGTCTTTGCAGTTCTCTAAATGTATAATTGATCAGAAGAAACAACAGATACCCAGACCTGTGCTTGCAGAGTTCAGCCTCATTGCAAGAACTGATCAAAACAACACTTAAGCACTTATCAGGAGTATTTAGTAGGACTGGTTCAGTGTTCCTGATGACCTTTCTGTACTGAACTGGTAAGCTCAAAAGCTACAGCAACTTCTTTCTGGAAGAAGTAAAAATTTCAAAAGCTTGAGGAATTTTAACTGGTGTTAATCTTCCTCCCAATCTACTTTCTCCCTACCTCTCTGTTGAGATGCCATTCCTGGAAAAAATAGGCTATAGTTAAGATTTCCTCGGGATACATTTTACTCAAGTGAGTAGATAGTGGGTATGAAAACCTGGTCATATTAATGGTTTCTCTCCCAGAGCTCCCAGTAATGAGTTTCAGGTTTACTGTCAAGTGCTATGTTAAACTTAGCAGTTACATGGGAATTACACAGTCTTTATGGAGAATATAAATTGCAGAAGCTTAAGTTGCATGGGCTGTGTTTTCATTCTTGATGGTGATGAAAAGACTGTTTATACTCTTGTATCCCAAGGACACTGTTAGCATTTGGATTCATCTGACTGGCCAAAATAAGGTCAGCTGCAATAAGTGAACACTTCACAGTCATTTTCCAGACAAGTCTGATTTTGTTGAAGTTTTTTTAAAGCTGCACCAGCAGCCCATTCAGCCTAAATAGTTCAGGCTTATGATACAGTTGAGATGTGCCTAATTTCATATGTCATGAATCAGACCTTGAATACCTAAAGATTAAAAATATATGTACTTCCTTACCTTGTCTCTTGAGCAGTTCTGTGTTTTTCTCTGCAATGATAGGGGCTATTTAGACAGGCACACAGATATTGCTGTTACAGAATCCTGTACAGCATGGTCAAGCAAACTTACAGAATGAAACTATTTCTTATACTCTGCATAGGAACGGCCAGAATTTGACAGTTTACATTCCTTATGGATGCAGATAATTCTGCATGCCCTAATGGCTTATCAGTTTTCCTACTTCTTGAACAACTTACTTCCTGAACCACTCTTATGCTCTCAGGGAAGACCTTTGGGTACGTTTCTGACAATTGTAACAGTGCTCCAGATTGAGCTGCTTATCCAAATTCAAAACCTATAGGTCACTGAATGCTGGGGCAATACCATTTTCTTCATTCAAGTACTTAAAATAAAAGCCAAGAGGAAAATAAATTACTTAAATGAGGTTGCAGTGGGTACACTCTAATTTATAAAAAAGAATTAACACTGTAGTATGCATCAGCAAACCATGCTTCTACAATAAAAATATACATGTATAAATAGTTCTATTAGTTCAAGGGATCTGATTTAGTTAGAACTAGGTGAAGATGGGAAAAAAAATTCTGTCTTGAAAATTTTTTAAGAATTTCAAACAGCTCCCTTTCTATGTCAGGATAAATATGAGACTTTAAGAACAAAATAAAGCAACCGCTCATAGAGTGTTTCCTTCTGGACAATGCTTATGGATTGGGCAAGGGATATGTTTAATGCACTCTCATCTCTGTTTTGAAACAGAAGAGATTTGAGACAAAGTCTTTGACTCAGGTGAAGATCTATCTCTCCAAACTACTTGCTATTCCAGGTTACCTCAAATGGTGAAAATTTTGTTCTTTACCTGCAAGCTTTTTACTAAAGAAATTTTGCTGCAACTGATTAATTTGAACAAAATACTCTCTTTTAAAAACAATTTTTCAGAAAGCTTTGTTTAACTTCTAGATCATATTAAAATGTAGTGCTCATGTCAAAAGTATTACACTATATAAGGCATGATAGCAGAAATCCTTTAAAGTGTGGTCAAGAAATAAATGCTAATTTAATTTTTATAGAAAATGAAAAATTTTACCTATACTGATACTTGTAAAATTAATTTGGTGTTGGTAGATCAATTCGGGGAGTCCTTTTCATGCAGGCTGGGAAGGCATGATCTTTACACAAAAAGACCAAGGTAGACAAAAGGTGAGACTGGTAAAAACAATTATTACAGAGACCAGTAATTTGCATGAGCTGATTCTACCACATCAGTGAAGAATGTCAGTTAAAGATTTATGTTCCCTGATCTTCTCATCAAGTCTGAATGCCTGATGATGAAAGTGATATTTGAGTGGGGATCTGAAGAAAAATGAGTTTAACTCGAAAAACTTGGAATTGCAGCTTGTACTACTTGCATATTTATATCTTTGAACATTCTTGCATTGAAATTTATTCCATTTTATTCAGACCACATTCTGTGAATATGTTCTTACATGTTTACCTGTATTTCATACATTCTATGTATGAAATTCTAAAAAGGCTGTGAATGCAGTATGTGGGTGAAACTGAATTTCAAGACATGCCTCCATATTACAGTGCAGCACCCTTGTAAAATAAATGGTACTCCTTACAGTGGTTTACTTCCACAAGCATGTGAATTTTGGAGGATTAGAGACAAGTAGAGAAGGTAGTAGGGATACGATTATTAAGCAAAGATTTGGGAATGGCATCCTTTTGGGATGTTTGGTTGAGATTTGAATTTGAGATGTGCTTTCACTATATTCTTCCCAAAAGCTGCATTCTTGAGCAGTGATTGGAATGCAATAGAATCCTGTCCCTCTGTTGTGGTTTGACACTGGCCAAATGCCAGGTACCCACGAAAGCGTTTGCTCACTCTCTCTTACTACAGCTGGGCAGAGGAGAGGGGAAAAAATTAACAAAGAGCTCATGAGTTGAGGTAAGGACTGGGAGAAAACACTGTAAGGGCAAAATATGTTCAAATTTAAAGGTATAAAGTAAATTTATCACTAGTAGAGTCAGAGGAGAATAATGAGAAGTAAAATAAGCCTTTAAAGCACCTTTTTCATCCCAGCCACTCCCTCTTTTCCCCCAAAACTGCAGGGAGACAGGGAGCGGGGTTTTGGTCAGTTCGTCACTCGAGATCTGTTCGTTCAGAGAGAGGAGTCTGTCCTCTGCTGTGCTGTGGGGTCCCTCCCATGGGCACACAGCCTTCCCACAACTGCTGTGCCGGGGGTCGGTTATCCTCAGGGTGCAGTCCTCTAAGGATAGGCTGCTCTCGTTTGGAAGCAGGGGCCCTCTCTCTCCATTCGGGTCTCTCACTGCATCACAGCTTTCCCTGGCATCCACCTGCTCCAGCCTGAGCACTTCTCCCACGGGCTGTGGGTGGATTTGTGCATCCCCTGTGGACTTCATGCATTACACGGGGACAGTTTGTTTCACCACGCTCCTCACCACGGCCTGCAGGGGAATCTCGGCTCCGGTGCTTGGAGCACCTCCTGCCCCTCCTTCTGCACTGACCTTGGTGCTGCTGTGTTATTTTCTCTCACATGTCCTCACCTTCTCCTCTTCCCTGTCTAGAAGAAAAAACTGCTGCCTGTAGGTACCGCTGCCAACAAGTTCCACCAATTCAAAGATTCCTACAGGGTCCCGCAGCACTGAGAGGTTGATCTCATTTAGGTTCAGCGTCGGGGACTCTCCCGCCACGTTTCTGCTGCCGGCCGGGCGGCCCCGCTGTCACTGTGTGGGCAGAGGCGGCGGCCGCGGCGCTGGCGCTGTTTAACGCCTCTCCTCGGGC
>VZTT01002595.1:118854-141165 GCA_013400855.1 Buphagus erythrorhynchus
CTGGGCCGGCCCGGCAGGCGAGGCTCGCTGCAGCCGCTCCGAGATGGCGGCGGCTGCGGCGGCACATTGCCGCGGGCTGTGCCGGGATGGCCCCGGCAGCGGCGCCTCGCCACTCCTGGAGAAATTGCCCGTGTGCTGTTTTGATTTTCTTCTTAAATCTGTCATCACAGAGGCATTACCAGCCTCTGTAGTTGGGCCAGCAGCACGTCCATCTTCAGAGCCATCAGAGATTGGCTCTGTCGGACATGGTGGAAGCTTCCAGCAGCTTCTCACAGAAGCTACCCCTGTGACCCCCTGCTACCAAAAAACCAGGCTGTGCAAAATCAACACACTTTAATAAAAAGGAATCTTAAATTCCAGATGAAGAGGAACGAAGGCTGGGAGAGAAGGTGGCTTTTGCAACAGTAAAAGCAGGTTCTAGCCGGTTGGTTGGTTGGTTTTTTTATTTGGTTTTGGTTTGGGTTGTTGGAGGGGTTTTAGTTGGGTTTATGGCATTGTTTTTATAGTCTGTCAATCAGAGAGTGAGGATACTTCCAGAATTTGTGATTGATTGGGTGGAAATTGTGTATTTGAAAATGGTATTAAAATGGCTTAACACACAGCTTCTGAAACGAAACTGCTATAATGAATTAGAAGGAAAGCTCTTGTAGCATTGTTTTGAAATTGGAAGGGCAGATCAGACATGATTACAGGCAGGTAGGAATTGGGTGGGGAGGTTCAAGAAAGCTTCAGCCTTTCCTTTTTCCTTCTGGTGCTAGTGGAGGGCATTTGCTCAGGATTTTATCCCTTAACGTGTGCACACGCAGAATATATACTTGGCCTTTAGAAATAACCTATATATTTTGGTTAATCTCTGCTCTCAGCCTTCAGTATGTCTGCAGTAAATCTATTGATTTCAGTGAATTAGAACTCTTGTTAAAGAAAACCAATTAAACATGGAGTTCAAAATGGATTCCACACGTACTTAAAGTTAAGCTTCTTCTTACGCTTTACTGATACGGGCTCACTACACTTCTCTGTCCATGTGGAAAGAAACTGATACACAGGAACTAAATTGGCTGAGGAACAGTTTTATTAATAGATGCATCTTCTTTGGTAGGGAAAATAAATCAGTGGTTTTTTTTAAACCATCATTGTCATAGACAACTATTTAATTGGACATCCACCTGCCAAAAGTGTCATCCAGTCTGTTTTTCTTATGCCTATTTTCATTAAAGCAATTTTATTTGAAAAACTTACTTCCACGGATTTCCATTAATTTTCTTTAGTAGGTTGATGATAAAATGTACTTTACTTCATACAAGAGAAATTCCTTATGCGTTAATTGTTGAGTAGCAGTATCTCTTATGAGCTGGATGGGCATTAAACCCCTGATTCTCTGTATTGTATAAGATTTGGGGTTTAACAGACTGATGCAATACACATATTCAAATGAAGTAGAAAACTACATTTGAACATCACACTGATCGTGAAGCTTAATCTTTTGAACAGAAGAGAGTTGGGAAGCTTGGGAGAAATGCATTCTTTGAGCAGTAGGATAAAGATGTTAATTCAAAATTCACATGGTTTTGAGTGAAACCCAGCTCAAATGGGTTTCCTTTTCCTGCAGTGTTTGGTTTCTTGTGTGTGTTGTGGGAGCGTTGTTTGTTTGTTTGGTTCGTTTTGGGAACATTTTAATCAGTGTGTCAGGTTTTTCTAATTAATGTCTGGATATCTCATGCCTTTACAGTGATAATCATGAGAGCATTTACAAACATTAGCTAAAATATACTTTGGCATTGATGACTAAAATATAAAGTGTCACTTACGAATGTATAGATGGAGGAAGAGGGAAAGGCCAGGATGGCAAAACCTTTATTTTTCAAGGTATTATCTTAAACAAAAAAGGTATATTTCTCTTATAAGGGAAAGTTTTGATCTGTACCCAGCTTACCGTGGCTGTGTCCTTGCAGGAACTTGGGAAGGGCTCAGGCTGGGAGGGAGGGTGGTGCAGAGTGAGGTCTAAACTCTCTGAAATCTGCCCTTGCCTCTTCTCCTGGGGCTCCTGGACCAGCTATGAGGTGTCTCGCAGGGCAGGAATCTCAGTAACAGTATCCTCTGCTTTTTTCTCTTCCTTGTGCCTCTTTGGAGCCGAGACAGTGTCTCAACATCAGCAGCCCTTGGCAGTGGTGTTGGTGACTGCAACCACAGCACACTCACCTTGCCTCAGGCCCCGTGGCAATGCTCCCTCTTGGTTCCCTTGGAAACACAGTATTTTGTTACTCCTTGCTGAAGAGATGTGTCATGTAAAATTGTGTACAAAGTTAAAACAGGAGGGAAATAATCCCTCACCAATATAATTTTAAATAAAGGCAATGAAAAGACCATTCAGGCTTGCTGCCCAATTACTTCTTGTAACCGCTTGGCTGGGGTGCCATGTCAGCACCAATCCAAGTTTTTCTCTCAGCCTTGAAACAGAGCTGAAACAAATGCATCCTGCAAGTGTCTCATCACTACAGGATACAGAATAATATACACTGCAACTTCAGGTTTGTGCTGATATAGAGGTGAAGAACAGACAGTAAAAAAATTAGTGCCATTTTTCTTAAACTTAAAAGTGTTGATAGTTTGTCTCTGTTTCTTCTGACACAGGACTGCAGTTCTTGGGCTTGTTCTATTTTTGTCTCTGTGTGTGTGTGTGTGTGTGTGTGTGTGTGTGTGTGTGTGTGAGGTGCTCTTTTATGAAAGTTATAGCAGAGCTGATTTTTATAGCACTATTTATTGTATTTGCGGAAATTGGGGAGCAAAATTAGTGAAGCAGGTTTTCAGTGCTGTTCTGGGTATAACTAAGTACACAATTGCCAAATTACAGTATTTTGATTATATAAGTTTAATAATTTATTATAACTTAAAACAATAGCAGACTTTGAGAAATCAGCATAAGACCAGAGTACATAAGCAGTCAAAAATGTGTTTTAATGAATTTGACTGAAGAGAAAAATAAAGTAAAACAAATCTTCTCCCTAAGTGAGACACAAATGGCTTATGGTCCATGCAACAGGTAAAATAACTTTACAAGACCAGCTGCAGAATTTTACAGCTGGGCCAGGCTTTAGAAAGGCTGTTCTATGGAGTTTCTTCCTACAGATAAAAGATGTGTGCATAATCTGAGAAAACAAAGCCATAGAACCCTGGTTAACTTGTGAGGCAGCACAGCACATGCTCTGGTTTGGAAATGGTGGATTACCAGATTAAAGTATTCTGCAACAGAAGATTCTCTGTAGTCAGTTATTCTGCTCCTAAGAGCTCATAAAATTATTATTAAATATATAAATACGTTATATATTTACCTAGATTTTCGGAAAATTACTTTTCTGCATTCCTGAAAATAGACTTTCTAGGAAAAAGGCTGATTCTAAACAGTTATATTAACATTGTACACTGAAATAAAATGTGATGTTTGAATGGGAAACCTTTAATCACTAGAGGGTATGTATTTATTGAGCCTGTTTGCAGAATTGAAAGGATTTATTTGCATTCTGATGAATTACTTGTGAGATCAAGTTTACAAGATTTGATCCTTAAATGTTAGTTTTGGAGTAAGATTAAAAGGTAGGACTTGGGTTCTCTTAGAATTTTGAAAATAGTTCTATTTTGCCAACATTTTGGATTCTCTCCCAAATGGAAGGGAATGCACAGTCAGAATATAACTTTATGTGTTATGAATAAATCTTTTTCTTGGCACCTTTCAAGAACAGTCCAACATTAAAAATAGAACTGTGTATGGATGGTATTTGGAAAGTGTTACTGATGTTGATCTAGACATTTATAAGTGTTTCAACAGTATTTCTTTATTTCAATAAAATAGATAAAGAATTCCTGTTCTCCTTTTTCCTGCTGGAGAAAAAAAAATGTTCCTTATAATTTAAAATTTGCTTATTTTCATTATATATGAATTCCGTGAAATACAAACATACTGTGTACCATTATTATTAGTCCTGGTCGATAAATGAGCTCTTTTCTTCCATTTCTGACTTTGAGCAGCCCTTGACTATGATTTCTATAGATTATGTCTACCTGAGGTACTCTGACATATCCAGAAGCAGATAAATACCTAAATTTTGTTCTGCGGGTGTCATTGTCAGGATAAAACTCTACTAAAATAAAAACTCTTAAGCACCTGCCTCTATTCTCAGTGCATGTAATCACTTCTGTTTGACTCTTTTTCCAAATTGCTGTCTCTTCAGGGAAGCAGGGGATAGCAGTAATGAAATTAAAGGAATCAAGACTGGCTTTGTTGAAGAAATATAAATAGATTCCAAATGTGGAGAGCCAGGATACAAAAGCTGCTCTGTGGTCAGTGTGTGTTATGTCATTAGGAAGATGAATCTGTAGCAGTCTAGGGCTTTGTTTTCCATCTTCAATCTGTAACCTTTCCTTTACCAACTAGAGAGGCGGAGTGAGACTTTCTGAGACATTCAGAAGCCTGTTTTAGAAATAAAATTTCCAATCGGCTTAAAAGGAGCACTACACATTTGTCACAGTCCTCTTCTTTCTCTGCATTCTGGCAGAGGAATTTATATTTGATGGTCTTGCATCCAGCTGAGCAGTGTTTCTTCATGTTCAGCCATGTCCTTGTCTTAGAAATCCAGTATCAACAAAAAACTTAAAACTAGTGGAAAACAAAAGGAAAATCCTTGAAAAACCATCCTATAGTAACATGTTCATTCTTCTGTATATTTTTTTAACTGCCAGCATCATGACTGTTTTATGTTTATACATGCATACTATCTTCAAGAAGAATGTATAGTCAACCAGTTTCTTTTATCTGTGAAACAGGTAGAGCCAGTTGAGTGTAATGCTTGTCAGATATGTAATGTAACATACAATATGGCTGTTATTTAAACAGCATTTCCTTACATATATGAAAATCATCTCAAAATTAAGGACACTGATGAAGTATTTTGTGTGATAAAAAACAAGGTGAAATTAGGGCAAGAATATTTGTCAATCTCTCATTTCTAATAAAAGTCAGTTGCTTTTTTTTTCATACTTTTGAAAAGGGAGAGGAAGAGCTTGGTGGTTTTCCGGTGGATTTTGACATAGCTGGTCTCTAGTCCAACCTCCTGCAGAAAGCAAAGTCAGGCAAAAGTGCAGCCTGGGTTATTCAGGGCTTTATCCAGCTGGGTCTTGAAAACTGGGATAGAGGCAGCACAACTTCCCTGGGCTCTGTTCCACTGCTTGACTCTCTTCACAGGGAAAAAGTCTTTNAAGAGCTTGGTGGTTTTCCGGTGGATTTTGACATAGCTGGTCTCTAGTCCAACCTCCTGCAGAAAGCAAAGTCAGGCAAAAGTGCAGCCTGGGTTATTCAGGGCTTTATCCAGCTGGGTCTTGAAAACTGGGATAGAGGCAGCACAACTTCCCTGGGCTCTGTTCCACTGCTTGACTCTCTTCACAGGGAAAAAGTCTTTGCTTAAATCTTTTGTGACCTTCTCCCCCTCCTTTTTTTTTCCCCTTCCAATTTATTCCATTCCTGTTCTCCCACCACACCACCTCTGGGAAGAGCCTGTCTACATCTCCCTGATGCCTCTCACAGCGGCCACAGGCTGCTGTTACATCATTCCAAAGCCACATCTCCTCAGGCTGTAAAAAATTACCAGTTTCTCAAGACTTGTGTGTACTCAGTGGTGTTTCAGATGTCTAGGAAATGTCAGATGACCTAGAATCTGTAAGCATAAGGAGGAATCTTGGTGGAGATATATGACAGCCTTTGATCAGTTACAAATAAATAATTAATACAAAACTTTGCCCATTTTCTTGTTTTAGTACCTACACTATCACTGGTGCAGAATAATGGGAGATCCCTGGCATCAGAAACAATTACAGGTTATTGTTACGGTGTAATGATAGTGATAAGTTTTCAACATGTTAGGAAACAGGACTCAAGAAAAATCATAAAAAGCTGTTTTTCGAAATGAAAATGCTAATCTACAAGTATAAATAACTGGCCATGCATTTAAAAATTAATCATGGTCCAGTGAGGGTTGGTTTCATGTGAAACATGTTCAGTGGTCCCTTAATCCTTTCTGTGAAATCACACAGAAGCAGGCAACGTTCAGTAAATAAAAACACATTTCAAAGTGTCAGATCTTTTTTGCATTCAGAAATATCCAGGGCCAAATTCAAAGTTAGGCTCTGCTTGTCATGTGTTTGCTTGAAGCTAAGTAAGTCTGTGGATACTTTATTTTGCAGAAGTGGTACCACAAGTAAAACGGAGGAAAATTTTCCTAAATTATTACTTCAGGTTTCAGAGGTAGGGAGGCTGGACCACCTCCAGTTGTCACTTGTAGTGTGATTTTTTTATTGTACTATTAATTATTATTCCTGGAAAGGTGGATTCAAAGCAACAGGTTGTTCTTTGATGTGAGCTCCCTCAGTAGCTCCAGTGAACCAAAACTCACTCTATTAAATTTTCAAAATCTCAATGAAACAACAGTCTTTGATCAGCAATAGTGACTGTGTATGAGGAATTTTCAGGAAAAAGCCATTCTCTCTCATCGTCTCCAATTAACTTTATAGCTTGAACTAAGTTTCCTCTGTCTGGAAACTGCTGCAAACTTCTATAATTTTTTATACTCCTGAATCAAAAGGGGTGAATTGCATATGACACACAGGATTACAGCATATGGAGACATTGAAAATCAATAATTTTAGGTCAGGTCTAATTGTGATAGGATCTAATTTCCTACTGAAATATTTTTAGTTTTGTTTAGGTATCTTTGACATAAAAAAGCCCCCAAACTTGAATCATTGCCAATAAGAAATGTATAATTTTCTACTATGATTCTGTTACGTTATTCTTCATGGGAAATCCCTTTTGCTCTTGTTCAAAGACTGGTGTTTTGCTCTTTTGTGCTGTAATGAGTCTGGGAAACAAAAGGGCCATGTGCAATGGGGAGCGACCTGCATGTGCATTTAAGGATGTAAATGAATGCCTCTAGTCCTGATTTTTCCTTCAGACTGGTATTGGTAATTTAGGTGCCAATTCCTAGCCTCCTGCTATTGTTTTCCCTGTGCTGTATGATAAATGAAGGAAGTCCTGGGAAATGTAAAGCTCTTTTGCATTGGTGCTGTCCTTTCAGGTTGGAGCTGCCTATGGAGGAAAGGCTGAAGGAAGACTGGAGTGTGTTCTTTGCAGGGTCTGAGCAATGATGGTAAAGCTGCTTAGACAGTCAGTCTGAAAGCAGGTTATGATGTAGTTCTGAGTGACTACTAGAACAGAGGAGTTTCACATAATCAAGACTGTAAATGCCACAAGGTTATTTCATTTCCGTGTTTGATTACAAAAGCTTAAATGTATCTCTAAACCTTTCAGAAGTAGATTATTGAATGCAGTTCTTATAGACATATATAAAAATGGGTGTTGGAGACATTTTAAAGCTATCCCCAAGAGGAAAACCCAGTGACTGTTTACCATAATGTGACAATATTTTGTATGTAGAAACTTTGCTAGTCATTTTCTTCCCAGCCCTGAAATGCTTGTTGCAAGCAGTGAAATCCTCATCTTGTGTTTTGTCAGCCTGCAGTAGTTTGCAATGCAGCATGCTGGGGGATGATCATATAATTTGAAGTGTAAATTGTAAAAGAAAAATGCATTAACTTACCTGGGTTTCCTGCTGTTGTTGAAATAAGCAATAGAGCAGTGCATGTCACAGTTAATTTGCATAATAGAGGAATAGAAAAATATCTAGATTTTATTTTATTCTGCTCACATTAACTTTAGTGCCACAGCTTTGATTAACTTCAGTGAAAAGAGGCTGGATTCTTCATGGTCCATGATTTCTTAGCTCTCTACTTCTGAATAACTGTTTACTATCAGAAAGAGCTCATATACCAGGCAAAATTAAATGCTTCAGCTTAAGGTGGTTGCTAGTGATAATGGAACTGTGCAGGTTAAAGAGGACCTAATTCCTTTTCTTTCCCAGTTCTTCTATTCTCTCTCACACAAGACTCTTGCAGGTTACAGTTTCCCCAGATGTAATTTCTGTATCATGAGAAAATGTACTCAGCAAGCCAAAGTACAGTACAAACTGGTTTTACTCACAAAAGCAAGCTGTTCCCTGCAGCTGAGCAGGAGAAGGGTAACAGTGTGGTGTTTTCTTGTGAGCCACTGCTGAAAGTGGTAAACCTGAGAAAGAAGGTGGGGAATCGTAATGATGCTCACCTGGCTGATTCCAAAGAAACTGAGGACAGAAAGGAGTTCTAGCACAGATGTCAGGACCTTTATTTGTATGTTCCCTTTGCCTTCAGTGTGATTCGCTGTAGCTTGTAAAGATCTTGGACAGTGGTGTCAGTGAAATCACTGACTCTGGATGAAACATTTTTTTTCTATAGCTGGTGATCATGTACAGTCCCCTAGAGACCAAAAACTCCCAGGTTAGATGTCTGTACATTGAATTATAATGTAAGAGGAGCTCATTATTTCTTACCTTCAGTAAAGCTGTCTGTGTTATCTAAGAATAGTTAAACAGAGAAAAGGAGCGGTAGAAGCTAAGAGTAAACACTAATGTACCTTTAACATTAATAATTTACTATATCATTAATAATTTAAAGCTTAGTGAGAATTATTTTGCTTTATCTTGTATCACAAACCAGTTGAAAAGAAAACTAAGCCTGATTGTTCTCCAAAGGCATGTACTTAGATTGGTGTTCAGCTCAGTGTATTCAGCCTTTCAATTTTAATGCTTTAAGTTGCAATGCTTAAATTGGATATAATAAATTACAATTATATTTTTAATAGCTGTATTTTGAAGTTAGTGGCAAAAGGCAGCCTAGCTAATTCTGTCAGACTGGAAGCAATGCTCAACAGCCATTCCCTATCCCTGTTTACAGTATTTACTTGTGATTTTATAGATCTGTGCCATACCCCATTCTTTTCATTTTGCAGGATGATGAAATGGTATTCAATATGGAAAGGATAACATATTTTTGATGATTATCTCTTTCCTCCTCTGCATGTTTCCTATTTCTCCTCCATTAATATTTAAGTAGGGCAACTGAAAGTGTTTAGAGCAGTCGAGATATGGTCACATTGTAGATTCATAAAACTTCATCTTGGTACTGTTTTGCTTTTTACTTCTGTCCTAGTAATTCCTAACATTTGCTTCCTTCTTTAACCTACCTTTTGTGAAATGAGTTGAGGTTTTCATAAAATTATCTCTTCTAACACTGAGGAGTTGTTTCCAAGTAAGGATAATTTTATATGGAAAATTAGGTTGGAGCTCAGTATTGTTCCCTCCCCCTCCATATGCATCACTTTACATGACTGTAAAAGCTGCCTATGAAGAATATTATAGAGCTTAACATACTTGTCTGTAATCAACATATTCTCTTGATGACTGGATACAATAAATAGAACAATATTTAACTCCTGTCCACATCAGAGAACTGTCCCCTCTCATTCTCAGTCTCCCCTTGCTCGGTCCTTTCCACAAGGATTTCATTAGGGAAAATCACAGAGAATCAGGTTAATCACATTTTTGTTTTATTACACAGAGATTCTGTTGTTTAAGAATGCAGGGTTTATCATTTTATTCACGACTGTAATTCTGCCATAGACCCTGTTTTCATTATGGGATAAAATTGTCAGTGTAAGTTGCAAAGGCTTCCTACAGGATGTAGCGCTGCTTTGTTGAGGAAAAAAATCTGCAGCTTTTCCACTCTATCTTGGTTGTTTACTGTTCTCCAGAGAGGACTATATCACATCTTTCAAATGCAGAACAAGTTTTTGAACTATCCTCTCCTCTGTGTTTGGGTAGTCAGATGTAGGTCAGGCACTGCAAATAAGCAAGATGCTGGATCTGTGCACTGGTTCTGCAGCTCGCAAGCATTTCTTCCTTCCCTCTGCACGGCCTGCTTGAATTCACTCTTTTCCTAGATGTGGTTTACCCAGCCTCTGGAAAGCAAGTGAACTATGAATCTCTTAAGACCTTCTCTTTTTGGAAGGCACCATTTTTAAAATGGCCATAAAATTGCCAAAGAATCTCTTCTTCTAATGTACCATGACTAACGAACTGCAATGGGTTTTCCTTATTATACCGCTGCTGTTATTACCTTTGAAATACAGAAACTTCAATCATTGTGATTATAGGTAGCAAGACAGCCTGACAAACTGTTAAAATATATGTTTTTATTATAACTTCTATGAGTGCATTTAGAAATTGTTATTTTTGTTTTCATGACTCTCTAAGGTTTTAAAATTCTATTATATAGAAATGAAGATAACTCGAACCGGAGTACATTCAGATGTGGACTCTCTGGGCTTCTAATTTACAACTTTTTCAATATCAGGATCCTATTAGGAATAGAGGCATGAAAACAAAACCAAACTCCTATTTTTAGAAATCTGTTTAAGAACATAAACTTTATTTAAGAACATGTACATGTATGGGGTGATTTTTCATGGCCAGTACTGTTTTTTTCTAGTCTAGCAATTATCCACTGAACCTCACAGGAACCTTTACTGCTAGTGGGGGGAGAAAATAATGCTTGAATGAGCATTCAGCTCCTGTCCCACAAGCTTGTTTCCAACACTTGAAGTGTGGAATTAGCTGTGAGAAATCAGCTCAAATTTGATATGTGATAAAATTTAAAGGCTCTTTTGTTATCCCTTGAGCACTCTCTTCAACCTCTCTAATGACGCATTTCTTCTGTGAGGTAATGTGGGAATCATGTCATTTTTGGCAGTATAGAAAGAGTGTTCCTTGCAGTTACCTGAGAATTAATGACAAGAACTTGATTCTCAGTCAGTGTTGCTGGTTCTGTTGATTGTGAGGGAAGATGCATTTGATAGCAGACAAGGGCTTCACTTTCAGCCTGAAATTTAAGGCATATTTTTCTCTAAGAGATCTGACAAGTCTTCTGTTGCATAAAGGAGGGCAACCCTCCATGTCTGCAAAGTACTACTTGGTTTTAAGCAGGATAACTATGGAAATATACAGCATCCAAATGAATAGAAATTAGGTTTATATAAGAATTTTAAAATGTTTAAAGGCAGAGTTACTTTTTCAAATGCTGAACAAGACTGCAGCTCTTAATTCTGTTTTCCAGGGTCTTCAATTGACATAGATGGCAGTTCTCATTAAAAATTTTCAAACCATTGACCATTGGTGTCTGAAATTAACAAAATGCAGTATTCATGGGTAGCTTCAACATTATATGCCAAGCTTTATTTTAAAAATGCTCTTTGGAAATAAAATTATGCTCTTACATAACATTATTTACTCTTTTAGTACTGGAAATACTATTTTTCCCATTTAGTGATAGCAAAGTAGCAATTCCCTTTACTTTAAAGAGAGACTATGCCAGCTATGATAATCTTTTTATTAAAACTTAATTATTCTTAACCCAGAAAATTATTTTTTGGCTTTTTTAGTGATTACAAATACGTGACATTTATATGTTGAAGGTCAGTCAACAACTCTGTGTACAGTGAGCACACACATGTGTTCTGTGGCTGGAGACTTCTTTGAAAATCTTTTGAGTCATCTCTGGATATAAAACTGGACATTTTCTCAAACCTTCCCAAATCTTTTGGAAGAGTTTGAAAGCCCACCAAAGTACTGTGCCCAGATTTACCCCAAAAGAAGAGAGGATTATCCAAACTGCTGCACAAAGATTTTCTTTCCTTCTTATATAATGCAAGTATAAAGTGGGAATCTTTAAAGGCTTATGTGTGAAAAAGGACAGTGATCCTATCTGTCTATACTCTGGAATAGCCACTGTTTACACACTTCTTTAAAAATTTTTACAGATAAGAGATGCCTTCTCCTCCTTTTTGGGGGCTTGGGTTGCTCTTTAAAGCGTCATCTAGTTTGGCTGGAGAAATCCCAAGAGTCCTTTGCAGGGGGAAATGGACATTTTTTTGTCAAGCAGAGGTGCATGTGATATAACATTTAGTTCCTGCTTTAAAGTGTCCTGGCAGTCTTCTCAGTGATTTACTGTGAGGTTAATGTCCCATGTTGAGTTGGAGAATAGGCAACTGTGGTGTTTGTGATTCTCAGTTTGCTTGTATTTCTTCTACCTTTTTCTTCAGTTTTTGTCATTAGCTATGGCACTCATCTTTAATCAGTGGCCCTCTGCTCGTCAATGTTCTCTGGAGCAGAGTGTGTTGAAATGTCTGCATGTTTGAAGTGCATTTTTGATGCTCTCTGGTGGTTAAGTTGCTTCTCAGTGGTCCCAGGAACAAATCTGTGACTGTTACTGTTCTTATTTTACAAGTGTGCAAGGGATTGGAGTTAGAAGATGAAGAAATAAACCATTCATTCCCCCAAATGTTTGCCCCTTATCTATGCAAGGTGTACTGATGTCACTGGCTTGGTCAAGCTGTGCTGAGGAAGGCTCCTCTGCATCTCGTAGTCTAATCTCTGGCCAGTTAAACTGGTGGGCTGGAGAAGCTGCCAAGAATTTAAACAGTAACAAATGCAGTTGCACAGCTGGTAAATGAGATGCTTACCGGTTCCCAGCCTGCTGTAGGTTCTTAAACAGAGAGAATTACTAATTGTGGGGTCTTTTAATTTCATTTTCTTGTTTGAATAGGTCTGCATTGACACCACAGATACAGGGATAGTCTGGCTGGCTTTGGTATTAGAGAGTGAAGCTAATGGTGACAAAAGTAGGTAAAGAATGGTCTGATGATTTTCCTGGCACTCAAGAGGGATTGCCACCCCTTGCTGTAATCCTTGCCACCAAGATTATGCCACTGGTACCCAAGTTTTCTGTTTTAAAGCTAGAATTGTAATCTGTGAATGAACAGCACGTCCTTTTCTGGTTTTGCAGACACATGCCAGTCTTGAGAGGCTGAACCATTTCCTGCTGCATTTCATTGCTTCTGACCTTATTTTTGTTGCCTAAAAGTAGGGGTCGTTTTGTGCTGTGAAATATGTCTCAAAAGTCCTTGTGCAAACAGGCATTAAAACAGGGTGATCAGTTCTGTTGGTGGAATTATTTTCTGTGAGGAGGTTACAGGAGTGCTCTGAGATATTTGCTGGTAGAAATGTAAGGGTTTGGTAAAAAGATGTGTGTTTCTTGAAATTACTGCTTAGATACAGCCTCTTGCATGGTTACAGTTTCAATAGCAGAAATGCTTACACCAATTTCTCCCTGCTCAGAAGTGGATAGTTTGGGATGTCCTTCACCCATCAAATTGAGCTTGGTGAGACTAGGCTTCAAAATAAAGTGCCAAGTCCAGCTTTTGAAAAGAACCCCGAATGTGTAGAGTGAGTTTTTTTTCTGGAGCTGTCAGAAGGGATAAGACTGTTTGGTCAGTTATTATCTGGTAGTTTTATTTTATTTGGCTATTGTGCTGGGTTTAGGGTAATGATTTTTTATTGTTATATTAGGGCACCTAGAAGTTGAGATGATCTTCTGTGATATTTAGATGAAAATAAATAACTAAATAAAATATGTTTGGCTATGTTATTTGGAAATTTGTAAATTGATATTAATTGGAAAGTATAGGAATAGTTTCTTTGTTACTTAGAGTGTTATTTTATTGCTTTTGAAAATGATGAGTTGCGTTTCCATCATAAATTTCCTTGGAGAAATGCTAAATTATTGTTATTATTGTTGCTGTGCAGCAGAAGTGTTAAAATTTTCTTTTCTTCTACTATTTTATAAGCATGCAAAAACCTCCCACACTTAGTCAACTGTGCTGCTTAGGTAAATTATAGACTGACTAACATATATAATATCAAACTCTGAAGCAAGACAAAAGAAAATTTACTAGCAATCTTGCCTTGACATGGTTTACCTGCCAGAGAAAAAATCCTTTTTAAGTTTCGTCCCACACAAAGATTTATTTTTCTAGTTAGGATTCTGTACTTGTTGTAAGTAGAGCATTCAGTAACTCTGCTCAGGATTTCTGCTTTACGTAGGTGTCAGACTGGTTTGTCATGGATTTTGTTTTTAATGCTGGATGCATTCTGCTGGTTTTTGCTTCCCATGAAAGCAGCTCTCTCTTCTGGGGTGACAATCCCCTGTTGATTAGTCAGGTACAGTTCTTGATGGGACAGGGGTGTTTCTGAAAAGAAAAAAGAGTGAACCACAACCCAAAATAGTCTGGTGCACTCAAATACAGAAGAGACTTCGATTGGATTCCCTGCTCTCATCAATAATTGCTCTTCCAAATGTTTCATTTCCAGTAGGAGAGATTGTGAAAAGCTACCCCCAAAATGTCTACTAGCCCTGTGCCTGGGAACCAATTGGTAAAAGTACATGAAACAGTGCAAACTGGAGCCAGAGGCCTGAGTTGGTAGCTTGGGAGCAGTTTATTCCTGCTCTCTGTGCCCAAATATTTGAACCAGAGAAAGTTTTACAACTGACATTTAACTTAAACAAAAACATTGCAGCAAAGCGTTTTAGTTGAATGATAGATTCCTAATAGTAGCATTGTTTAATCCTCACTAACCCCTCGCCTTACATACTGCCAAGGTGTTAAACAGCATGGTGCTGCACAATGTAACAAAATCACTTCCTGGTGACATGCAGGGGTTTTCAGACCCCTTTGTTTAATGTTAGGTGTAGGCAAATTCACGTGCTCAAGTTTTGAACCTCTGAAAGCTGCCAGGACCAGGTGCTAACAGCAGAAATACGGGATCAGTGCCTCTTATGACAGTTATGTTTACAGTCTTGATGAAGGATGCTATTGAAAAGAGATGGAGATTTTCACAGTGCTCTAGGAACATTTGTTTTTTCTTTTGATTCCTGCGGATTAGAACAAAGATGTTCAATTGATATTCTTCCATACTCTTGCACTGTTTATGTTGCATGCAGGTTTAAACTGTGGCTACTCAAACCTCAGAATGTTCTATTTGTGAAAGATTCTGTATCTTTATTTTTTGGGGTAGACAAGCAACAATTGATTTTTAAACAGCTGAAGAAAATTTTGAAAAATTTTTGGAAAAAATATCAATGAAGTTTGAATTAGAATATTCAATTGCAGTGAATTTTGGTTTTATAAGACATTAAATCCAAAGATGAGTAAAAATAATAAAAAATGGAAAGTGTCACGCGGGCCCTAGGGCGATGGTGGAGCGCCGTGACCTGCCGGAGAAGTGTCCTTGGAGGATGTTCACTGAGGCACAGGCACGTCCGCCGGTTCGCTCCTGGGCAGGGAGTGATTCCAGCTCTTCAGGAGCTCTCCGCTTCGGCCCGCGCAAGGAAGGAGGAGACGGGAGCCACGTGTGGCGTTCCAAGGCGAGGAGTTTATCCTTGAAGGGGTCCAGGGACAAACTGGCTCACAGGGTATGAGTGAGCAGGGTAGATATAGGATAGCCAGAGGGGTGGAGTAAAGCATCAGCAAATGGTCTGAGGGCTCAGGAGTGGTACAAGGGGGGAAGGGCCAATGGGGTACAATGAATTAACATAAAACAGAAAGGCATGCTGGGAGCAAAACTGTAGCTCACATGATAAAGAGGGAGTGCCTAAGGGATCTCCCTNCCTAAGGGATTCCCTCCAGGGGAGAGCGATAGGTTCTTTTGCTGTGGGGCTTTCGGCCTCCACAGGAAAGAATAAAACTAGAAATAATAAAAAATTATTTCTTTTCAGAAATTATTTTTCAGAAGGGATTAGCAAATGTTTTAAGTTGCAAAAAAAGTGGTTTATAATTAATACAAATTTACAGCTGCTTTGGATTTGTCAGTATGTATTTTGTAATGGGAAAACTGGACCAACAAAGAAGTTAAAACTAGCAACTTGACTGAGCAAAAATTATTCTGTTTTTCCATGTTTTCTAACAGACTATTTATTTACAAATATTCATACAGAATCTGTCTGAATTTTATATCATTGCATACATAACACAGAAATTATTTCTGTAATCTTCCAGTTATTGTTAGGAACGTAAACTGACAAACACACATATGAACACTGCTCACCACAGGAGCTTAGCTTTGAAATAAAGGTGAAAAGTATTCACCCTCTGTTGTGTTCATTTCTTATACATGTGTGGCATATTGATACATGGGATCTCACAGAAATTTAAGAGTTCTGAAACTTCTCTTGAAGTACATGAGGATTGTACTGAAATGTTTTGGTTATTTACACTTTCAGAGCTATTTTCACAGTTCAGAACTTTTTTTTTCCAAATTGTTATTTAAGGTTACTTGTTTTTTTGGAAGCCTTGAGGGGTGGTAACAGCCCAATGCTCAGTGTACTTGGTGTGTGTGAATAGCAGCATCTGCTCTGGAGAAGACTATATATAACCTGCAATTTCACATTCCCATTTGTGGAAAGATGTTGAATATTCCTGTCTTTTTACTTGACACACAGCCAGTTGATTGAATGAAAAAGCACTTGACAAAAC
The DNA here is from genome assembly GCA_013400855.1 of Buphagus erythrorhynchus. Taxonomy (NCBI): domain Eukaryota; kingdom Metazoa; phylum Chordata; class Aves; order Passeriformes; family Sturnidae; genus Buphagus; species Buphagus erythrorhynchus. The sequence goes on from VZTT01002595.1 coordinate 135,197, forward strand.
CTTTGCAGGTTATACTTCTGCTTTTGCTCATTGGAAATACTTAACTGAGTGCTAGCTTTAAAGTCTTTAATTTAATGAAAAGCTCTTGCTCAAAGCACCTTGTTTTGAGCATGATTCGTTTTTCATAATTTTTTACAAAATCTTTGGTCTTTTTAATACATTATGACTCAGCAGCCAGGCTGAAGTGGAATAATCCAGTATACAGTTGAAATGTACTGCCTAAAAGGAATCAAGAAAGTTGTGCCAAGTATTCTGAGCTGAAAGAAAACTAGGAGCATTGCCCAAAGGACTTGGCTACTCCAAATTTACCACAAAATAGTCATGATGGCAATATCCACCAGCTGTATTTATTTAAAAGCAGGACAAAGCTTATGCATAATTTCACCAGGTATCTATCTTGCCCAGTGTCCTGTTTCTGGCAGTAGTCAGAGTGAATGACTAGGGGAAAAGTTCCCAACAGAGCAAACATACTGTGATGTCTCAGCCTCCAACACTTTTGAGTGAAAGAATCTTCTATGCCAGAGGGTAGTGACATTGTACTCAATAGCTCTAGGAGCCTGCTCTTTCATGAGATTGTCCCAATTTCCCTTGAGCTCAGATCCATTTTCAGCATCTTTATCTTCTGCAGTAAGGCTTGCAAAATCAAATCCCATATGAACTTTGTGTTTGCCTTTTCCTGCTGGTTTTTGTCTGAAGTTCCTAAACTTTTTTCTTTTTTGATGGACGTTGAAATCTCCTCTACACCACTAATGATCTTGCAGACTTCTTTCTCAGCTTTCTCTGTGCCTTCCTTTCTGACAGGTTTATCAGCTGTTCCTAACTTTGCCCATTGCTGTCATACTTTCCTGAGCTGCTTCTAGATCTTCTGTATAATTTGTGAAATAATACGGGAGTGAGAGGATTAATTACACACATTATATAATTATGTCATGTAATATTTCATTTTAACCTCCAGACCCACTTTTTGAGTGGGCACATTTAACTATGCAGTCCTCATTCTACTCATGATCTTTGGCCTGTTTTCCTGCGTATGTCTTACTTTGTTTTTCTGCATTTCTTCCCTTGCCATTTGAATGTGGCCTTAATGTAGCTCTTCAGTCAGCCCTCATTTTCACTGCAGACTTAAAGACAAGTAAATAAGATGTTTTCATCATTTTCATTTTCAAGGCTGACTGAAAGACCCTATGTACCAGAGTGTAGCACATCCATAAGACTGAGTTAGAAGTTAATAACCCTGGATTCCATGCTTTTAGTGGTTTGTCAAATGTAGTCTTACATCCATATAACACTTAGACTGGACCTACTCTGCAGTTTATTTCTCATATGTGTCAGATAAGTTTTCCCTGAATGTATTTATTTTTATGAGCACCTAGAAATGTATTACTTTAAGTGTATCCTAAATGTGAATAACCGTGGAATAGAGCATCACTTTTTTGTTTATTTCTTCTTTTTTTTTACTCTTGTGTACCTTTGTATTGATTAGGTTTTGGGGAGATTTCTGCATTCTGTTATGCTGTCCTCTAGTTTCTATCTTCCCTGAGTTAAGAAAGTAGGAAACTGTTGTGTTCTTTACAGGCAAATGGGATTCTATGACCCACCTCTGCTACAGAGATTTAAAGACATATTCTTCATCTCTCAGCGTGTTCTTTAAAGAAAAATCTAAATGTTAGTGTTTTATTAATGACATCCTCCTACATTGCCTGGGTAGGCTGGTCTTCTAAAGCATTACATTAGCACTCGGCAGCTTATTTTTTTGAAAATTAACTCACTTGAAGTCTTTCAGAAACAGTCATTTGTCAATGATTTGGATTTAATTTCTGACTATTTGCATATTAGCTTTTTTGACTCAAGTGAAAGTAGGAAGCACTGCTTGTCATACCTAAAAGCCTCATCTCAGCAAAAATCTCCCACTGGAATTCTAGAACAAAGGATTTCTAAAAAAGACAGCTATGCCCTGGGGTGACTGAGTGCTTATCTGCTGCTAACCCCCCAAATTATAAATCAACAGAAGAGTCTATAATAGACTGTTCTATACTTTACATTTAATTGAACTCTATTCTTGGCATTTCCATTGGAGAATTTCAGGCTTCATTTCCATTGTCTAATCAGAGTGATTGAAGACTGAACCTTTTTAGTCTTCACACAGTCCAAGTGCTCATGTAAAAATCTTACTCTGAACATGCTGGTACATGTATAGGGCCTGCATACATAAGCTTCATGTGGAGTCACCTGGAAACATCTGGAGACAGGATCTTGAAAATATGTATACACTAGAGATTTTCTTTTCCTCATTCAGCACCGGAGGCACTGAATTCACAGCTTTGTAACACTGTAATGCTGCAAATTTGGGGTATGATTTGAGTAAGGTTGAGTAAGAGCATTGAAATAAGGATTGCAACCCTTAGAGAGGCAAAATGGAAACATTGGTGATATTCCTCTTCATGCACTTTGTTAGCTAAGGTCTCATTTTTCCTGAAAGCAGGCTCGCCCTTTCAGGAAACATCTTTTATCTTGTGGGGTAAGAGTTAGTGATTGCTGTTAGAGGCCAGATAAAATCTGCTATTTAATATACTCTGTGAAGCAGCCAAACCTAGTCCTGCCTTGATACAATGATTACAATTCATAAAGGCACCTTTGCCCTTGAATTGATGCAGATGGCAAAAGTCAGTTCAGTCTCTCAGAGTCTGGGAATTTTTGTGGTATTAGGTTTTTTTGCCAAGATAACAGTCAGATGAGCAATACCTAAATTCTTTCTATGTGAATTGCTATGATCTCGATTAAAATCTCAACTTTAGAAAGGGAAATCAGTAGGAAATACATTTCAAAATAATTCTGCTTCAGCTGTTTCCCAGGTTGGTTAGAGAATGCTCAGTACCTTGTCAGCTGGCTCCCATTGCTTCCTAAAATGCTTACAATCTAGAATGTTTCACCACGAAGGACCAATTCATAAATGAAGTAGTGCCCACACTTGAATTTAGAATTCTTCTTAGCAATGTTTTGATTGCAGGGGGTGCACCAGCTCCGATGAGTTCAGATTATATGAGAGCAGAGAAGGTGAACTTGAAGGTCGGCCATAGAGATCCAGTTACATGGGTTGTACATGTTGCCTCTAGTACTTCCTTTGTGTGTTACTGTGCTGACTTTCCCCATGGAATTTCAGCATCTAGACAGCTGGCCAGGCTCCCTGTGTTCTCAGGGGTGATTCACTGCTTCTGTCTCCACTGACTGGGCATGACCAGCTGAACTTTTACTTCATTATGTTAGATTTGCACTGTCATCAACCAGACTTTTGGTATTTGTTCTGATGGAAGCAAATGAATAGAAACTATATTTCTTAGTTCAGCTGCAGTGTGTGACAGTGATTCCTCATTGTAACCTAACAACTATGGGTCAAAGTCTGTGGGGTCATGGAGGTGCTTTTGTTATTTTTATTTTTTTCCTTCACTGATACGAAGTGGAGAAGTTAGGGCTGTTCATTTCTTCAGACCCAAGGTTGGGTTTTTGGCCAGTTTGCTTTGCATGTGTCTGTGTGGCAATAAAGCCTCTGTAATAATTAGACAATCAAAAATCAGGGTCCTACAAATATGAATTTATAAATTATCTGATGTATAAGTTATACTAATAAGTCCATCTTCTTTATAGGTTTTAACATTTGTTTTAAAAATGTAGAATGTAGTCTCTCCTGAAAAAGAGAATTTGCTTTACAATTATGATTTGGGAATGCTTGCATTTCTTCTATTTAGAGAATACTCTTGACTTGAAAGCCAAAACACAGAGGCTGACAAGTGTTGGCCCAGAAAGGGAAATTAGGCAAAAGATGCCTAGAGATCCTACTGCTTTGTTATAGGTTAACAATTATAAAACTTCTGACAAATGTGTAAAGTTATATTCAGGGATATTTCTTTCTTGCTTTGAGGTTTTAATAGGCATTGCTTCTGTAAGGAGACATTTGTATTGGTCTCCTTCAGTTATTTTGTTCTGTTTCAGCAGTCTCAATAGCTTAAGAGTGTATGCATTTATTTCACTTTTTCTTACTGGAGCTGACATGAATATTAGCTTAATCCAGCAATTTGTAAGATTTTAAGGCACAAAAATCCACTGAATCAATCACTTTGTATGTATATCACAGCATCAAGCCTGTAAAAGAAAAACATAAAATTCTAGAATCTGCCTAATGCAAATCAATTTTAACACTAAGACGAAAGTCAATTTTTCTTCCCTGGAAACAATCTCACAACATTTAGAATACTTCTACTTGAAAATAAAAAAATAAAAATTAAAAAAAAAAGATAATTTTAAAATCCCATGCTGATGTATGAATTTCCCTATGTATGAAATCATTTTAGTTTGGCCTAACGTGGTTTTGTGGTAGTAGTACAATCGGATGTAGCAGTAGCTTCATGTGTAGCAGTAGCTGCCTCAGTGTTTCTTACTGATATTGTAGTGAATTAAATACCACCATTTAAAACATTGCAGGTTTTGGGCTTGATGTTATTTCTTAACATTAAACCAGGTTGGTGAACCTCATTAAATGAAATTCTTGGCAATCCAATTGTCAGAGCGACAACTTGTTCCACAGTGTCAAAACAACTGAAGGGGCATTTGGACAGTGGAACTGATTAAAATGTTGGAATCAGTTTGCTACATTAATTTGTTGAGAACACTCAAGCTTGAGTCGGTGACTATATTTTAATACAATATTATGGACAGTGATGTTACTGTACAGAATCTAACAAGGTTTGCTGTGCTGCTTTAGAGAAAACAAAAGCTACTTATGTTCATTAATGATATTTTTATGATCTGTGTGACTAAGAAGACGTGTGATAGGTATGTCAGTAACTCTGGAAGAAAAAGCCCTAAGGGTAGGCACTATTGATGGACAGGGAACACTAAAAGAAGAGATTGGAGTGCCTCTTTTTCCAGGGCTGATTTCAGTATGACTAGAAAGTGTGCTTTGGATAGTCTGTTCAGGCTCCATGTCACTGTTTGCTGGTGTGCTGGTTTGGCACTAGAGACAACCCACGGAAGTGATTTTTTCTGAGAGGAGCAGCTAGAGCTTCCTCTATGTCTGACAAAAAGCCAATCAGTGACCAGTTTTGAGAATTGACAACTTACTAAACCACTGAGAAAGCTGGACACACCTCTGTGGATATGCATTATAAAACAAACAAGCCTGGGAAATGCCCATGCTTCCTCCCGCCTGAGTAAGAAATAACACCATCCCAGGCCCCTCCGGGCGGTGCAGGCCGGGCCGGGCGGGCTCTGAGCAGGGCTCGGGAAGCCACCCGGCCCCGTTTCCAGCCGGGGCCTGGCGTTTGATAGAAAGGGGCAGGAGAGGCCCAGTCGGCTGCTAAGATACTAGCGCCCCCTCCCTTCTACCCCAGCGGAGCCAGGGGGCCCGCAGCTCAGCTGAACGTGTAGCCAACACTAAAACCCTGCCCTGTCCCTGGGAGCCACGGGGTCCACGGGGTCCCGGGAGTGGCTCTGGGCCAGCCCTGCCTGCTGCGGCCCCTGTGGCCCGGCGGGGAGGGGGCTGAGCCAGGCTTCCCCCCCGGAATAGAATGCACCAAACAACGCACCACTGTTTCTGGCTGGCCCCCTGCTAAGATCCTAGTCCAGCCTAGCGCGGCTGCCAGAAGGACTCTATCGTAAATAGCTTCTGGTGGCAGCCCAAAAGAAACAACATCACCATCTGCAGGCCCGGGACAGATACTATCTCTTTCACTGCCCAGAATGAGACTTGCAGACGCTTTGTGCTCTCTCCTGAGTGAAAGAAAAGGAATGAGATGAAGATACGCACAGAAACAGCACGAAAACACCGGGGTCAGACAAAATAAAGAATCAGGTCCCAGATGGAAGGGATTGATGGAGATGCCTCACTCTTGGACTGAAATCCTCTTGTAAGGCTGTGGAGAAGATATGATTCATATATCAGACTCTTGTTTCCCTATAACTCACAGAAATGCATT
>VZTT01002595.1:150322-175099 GCA_013400855.1 Buphagus erythrorhynchus
CCCCAGAAACAGGGATGCTTTTCAGAAGTAGCAAATTGATGCAGGTGGGTCTGGAATAACACATCAATCCCAACATATGCTCCTTAAATGAAATACAGCATTTATGCTTCAGGGGAAAAAATAATAAAGAAAAATATATACTTAATAAAGTGTAAGCTTTCTGAAATNTTATAGATTTTGTACATGTTACACTCAATATGCAGAAATCTGATCAGATCAAAAGCCTGCTCACAGGGTACACCACTTCAGAATTACTTTGGAACAACAGCTTGCAATCTTTATGTAAATTCAAATGAGTCTCTCTATCTTGTTCTTCCAGTGTTTGGTGTAGCATGAAAAACTGCATACATCGTCTCTTTTGAAGGGAAATGACTGATGCAATTTTAATAAAGGTTACTAACAGAGTGTTGTGAATCAGGTTCTATGAAATAGTAAGAGCTAGGTGGCAAACAATTTTACCTTTCAACACTTCAAATTCTCCTAGCAGAGGAAAACCTGCCTGTGGAGTGTGACCTCTTCCCCGTAGTAGTTCAGAAGGCATTAAAATGCTTCTGATTCAAAATTTGAAGATTAGTTTATTATAACTCATTTCAAATACCAAGTGGAATAAATTACTTTCAAAGCTTCTTACCACATTTTCAAGGCCACCCTTGAAGCTTGTGCCTTCCTTTTGGTTTTGTCCCTCTGGCCTGAAGGTCAGATAGGGCTTGTGAGGGCTCAGGGGAAAATGTGCTGGTCTGAATAGAGACACTGAGATGAATTTGGAGGTGGGTAGGTGTGAGTGATTTAAGGAGGGTCTGCTATGAAATAACCCAAAGATACGTCCCATTCCCCGAGTCAGATCAAATTAACTAAAAGGTTGGTATGTGAAAAGTGATGCTTTTTACCTTTTGACATTACGATTCTTAAATATGTGAATTGTCATCTGGGATACACAGCAAAACACTGAGTTAGGTGGACTCTAATTTTCAATTACTAGGAAAAGAGGAAAATTGTCCAACCTGACAATAAAGTCCAGGAAAGATGTGAAAATGGTGGAAAGAAACCCCTAATAATGGAACAGAAGTGGATACAGAGGTATCCACTATCCATACATCTATACAGGATGTGGACTGCAATATTTCTTTCATTGATCAGATGTGTTTTGGGGATGCTATAAAACTATTAATTCTACAGTTTCCCTGAAGGTTGTACTGTAATGAATGGGCTCAGCCACAGGTGTTTGCTGTGGTTGTTCCATGCTGAGGTACAGTTCAGGGCACAGCCCAAGCACTCTGTCACTGAAGGTACAGTTGCCAGGGAAGCAAAATGTCACTGTGATACAAGGAAGAATGATCTGTGTGACTCAGGGAACAGTAAAAGAAGTTTCTTTGAATTTGTTTCCCCCCAGAAATTCTGCAGGAATAAGAAATACTAGTAGGGGTTTTTAGCTCCATGGGAGTTAAAGTACTTGCAGGCCATGTGTTTGAGAGAGTGACTTTATAGATGTCACATGCATATTCCAGAAAAAAGCAAAACTGCATTTCCTGTTTATACTGTGATCGTTGTGATTTGTGTTTCCTGTGGGCAGCACTTGTTCAGAAGTGGCACTAGTTGGGCTGCCAGACATTGCCCATTTGTAGCCACAGGCTGGGTGCTGCTCAGCTGGAAGCCTCGTACCTGTGGATGTTGCAGTGGGATTTTGGCAAATGCCATTGCACTCACTCTACAGTCACTACCTCACTGGTTTATTTGTAACTACAGCCCAGTATGTTCATACCCAACTGCAATTATTTCTGTGACTATCAACCCTGATTAAAAGAGATTCTACTCTTGAAGAGTGGCAATCCTGCAGTCAAACATGTCGATTTAGAGAGAGAAGTTTGCATCCCATTGTATAAATACCGTAGGTTGTAAAGGTTTAAATTGCAAAATAATGTAAGTCATTGCTGAGATGTGTTTTTATCCAAGTGCATAGACACTTGGGAGAAATGCAGAGATCTTAATTAATGTAAAATGTTGTATATTCTCAGTAATTATATTTATAATCTCCTATACCACTTTGCATTCTTTTTTTATTCTTTAGGCTTGTCAGGAGGCTTTGAATTTATTTTAATTATTATTAATATGAGTTATTTTCTCAATCCTCTCTAAACTATTATTGTTTGAAGTATGCTCCTCTCCAGCTTTCTTTCTGAATCATCAATTTATATTTTCATTTTCATCTGGTTTTGACCATTTATGCAGTGCTTTGGGAATTCAGAAGTGTAGCTGAGGAAGAGTGTAATGTAAAAGCAAAACAAATCAGTGTTGCCACTTCAGGCATTTTTTGTTCTTGTTTGAGTCTCTGATACCTCTGCTCTGATGCTGCTACTAGGAGTGGAAAGTAGCATAATCAATGAGAAATCAGGCCTCTGAAGCATTCAGGTAGGAACGTAGCATAAACAAGAGCTATCACTGAAGCAAGTTGCTCTGTTGTTCAGATGTACCTAACAGAGAAAAAGAAAACCTGCTCTGTAGCTGTTGGGAATTGTTCCTTTTGTTGTTTGCTGGTAATTCCAGCCACTGCATTGGTGACCAACCATCCCGACACTTCTGGACTTGAGTATCCTTTGTCAGCCCTTTCATGATCATCTCTGGGGCTGTCAAAAGGCAAACATTTGGTGAAATGTTTTCTTTTGTTTTGTTTTCTTCGTTGTCTCCCTTTCCTTTTACCTGCTTTTCCCCTACACTAATTGCAAGTGAAGAAGAAGAAGCAACGTGTTTTCTTCTGCAAACATCACTGCAGACAGGAGAGCAAATAGGAACCTCTTTAGGAAGCTGGTAGGTAAATGATAAACCTTCACGAGAAGCTATTTTGGTACACAAATGCTTCATAAATAACCAATATCATTGTGCTCTTTATGCTACAGAAGCATTTGTGCATTTGTCTTTGCTTCCCATGCAAAGCTGTGTAATGTTTGCTGTAATTCCTGCTGCAGTGCTGGGCATGGCTGGGCTGCGAGAGAACCTTCAGTCTCAGTGGCAGCAGGAATCCTCAGCAGAAGTGAACCGCTTACAGTGTAAATGGCAATCAGCTGCAAAACCTTCTCTTTGGAAAGATAATAAAAATCAATAATGGGCCTGCTAATGTAGAAAGGACAGCAAGAGGCAGACATTTAATTTAGTTAAAAAGTAATCGGAAAAGAAAGAGCCAGACTAAATAACCTGTATAATTAAAGAGTTTAAAGGAACTTCCAACTGGAGTGTGCTGCTTTTATGTGTGTGGGAAGTAGGAAATATATATGTATATATCCTGAGCTAAATTTAATTTTTTTTCTGGCACTACCATAGCCTTCAGCAAAGAAGGTTCTGCTCTTGACAGTGATGCAAATATTACAGCAATTCAATGATTATTGTTATATAGAAAAATCGATGAGTCCCTTAAATGCTCTAAAGACTGAAAGAAACAGGAAAACTCACATAGAAGAAAAAGAAGGCAGAGAATGGGCAATGAATAAGACACTTGCTGTGAATTGGTAGAGCAAGAGGAAAAACTGGCAGACAGATTGTGACTTTCTCAAATGTCATTTTTCTTAAACACATTTCTCATTCTTCTAAATATCTCACAGTGAGGCAGTTTTGGACTCACATGCACCCATGCTTGCAAATAGAAATGAGTAAGAGTCTGGCTCACATCCCCTCCCACAGTAACCACACCATGAGTCTGGGTTGTGAGGAATCAGTGAAATAATGTACCAGTTTTCACTGGTCTCCAGAAACATGGACAAGACTTACCCTCCACTGTCTGCTCTCCATGTTGGGTGTGGGAGCAGCTGCTGTGCACGTACCAGGCTTTGGGTTGCAAATTTCCAGTTGGGGTGGATGGGCAGGAGCATTTTGCATTTTGATTGGCTGCCATTCATTCATTTGCAATTTCTCATTAGATGTGATAAATTAAAATCTTTCAGAACTCTGCCAGGTTCTCCTGTTGTGGGCTGTCCTGTGCCTCCCTTGCCTCCAGCCAGGTCCAGCTACTGAGGGCTCACAGCCTTTGCCAGAGAGTTCAGAGTTTTGTTGCCTAATAGAGTGAGCATTTTTACTAGGATATTTCTGAAAGGGATAAAGTCTAGCAAAAACCCTTCCCAGAGAAGGCCTTTTAATTTTTCTGTTGTTTCATCATTAGTACATGCAACAAGTTTTTTTAAATTGTCAGTATTATACACAAAGCAGAAAGATTAATAAATCTTGAAGAAAGCACCAAGATATAAAGTGCAAAAACATCTGAATGCAAAACTCAGCTACTGCTCCACACTAGCAGTGCTTTAGTAACTGGGTTGGGAGTGGGAGATTTCTCAGAAACATGACTATTCTAATTTGGCAAGATTTTTCTAATTCCTCCAAAGTAAAGAGTAATGTTTTTGTTAGAGGGCATGTCTCAGCAGTAGCACTTTCATAAATTACTGGTCTTATATTTAATAAACCAAATTCAAGTCTGAGAGAAAGGTTCCCAGGACCATTTCCATGGTCCCTTCTGATCACTGATGAGATGGATGGAATTTAGGAGTCGTGATGATTTGTTCCAGCTTGTCATATTTTGTGTCAGTTTCTCAGGTACTTCTTCTGAACCATCCACAGTGTTTTCTCACTCAATCTGTTCTCACTCAATCTTCATGTTCTTCCTGCCATAATTACAAGCTGTTTATGACAAATTGCTGTGCAAAGTAGCAATTTTTTCATGTTTACCACCACCACTTAGTTCACTGGAGTGACTGTTAGGAGAGGAAAAAGAAAAGTTGAATGAATGCAGACAATACAAAACCCAGCTTTGCCATGACAGCAGATGCTGCTGATGGATTTTAGTTTCCCTTAGAATCATAGAACTGTTCAGGCTGAAAAAGAGCTCTAAGATCATCAAGTCCAGCCGCTAACCCAGCACTGCCAAGTCCACCACTAAGTGCTACATCTGCATGCTTTTTGAACACTTCCAGGGATGGTGATTCCACCATTTCCATGGGCAGCCTGTTCCAACACTTAGCCACCTTTATGACCCTGCAAGATAACCTGATTTGCAGTCTCCCTCCATCATGTCGTGATTTGCCCTAGCAGCCAGGGCCCCTATTTCCTCAGTGTGAGGATGCACAGGATGAAGTGGGCCAGTCACTGATATCCCCCTCACTGTGCTGATGCCTTTTTGCCTTGAAATTAAGGCTGTTCTTCTGTGTGAGTCCTGCTGTGTATTGCTCCTGAAACTGGTGCATGAACATCTCTATCTTCCTGTTGTCTTTCTTCTCCAGGAGCAGGCTTGTTACCTGCCTTGAAATGAGACTGCTCAGCAGTGCTCCTGCTGGTATTCTCAACCTCCCCTTCCTAAGTTCCTTCAAACTGACAGCCCTGGCTTCAAGCCAGCGTCTCTCACTCCCAGTTCTGTACAGACACTCTGCTTCCCCACCTGCAATGATTTTGCACATGTGGGGTTTGATGGAGCAAGCTGGCCTGCTCCCTACCCACCACAGCTTTCAGCATGTCTCTCCTGTGGTTGTGTAATCACTTTATGCTGTGCCTAAGCAACACTCTTGTCTCTAAGCATGAAGCTGGGAAAGTCTTTGGCTTTGTCTGGCTACATCCACATCTGGCTGTGCAGCTCTGCTCCCAGCATGCTGGGCTGTCCTCCCCCAAGCAAGCTCCTCTTGCTCTGCTTTGCCCAGAGCCTCTTTGCCTGGGCTGCCAGCCTTTGATCTGCTGTCAAACACTTCAGCTTTAAAACAAAAGTGTGCAAACAAGAGGGGAACCCTAAGAATGTGCTGGGGACCCCTTAAAATGCTCTAAGGACCTACTTTTGTAATTGCCTTCATTTCTGCAATATGGTCTTCTGCTCCATAGCAAAGGATAAGGGCTTGTATATGCAAATTCCATCCTTCTAACTTTGGATAAAAGTTTTAGAACCATTTTAGAGCTTTAAATCCCCAGTTTCAAGTTGTAATATTTAATTTGAATTAAAGTATGTACTGTGATAGGCTCTGTAATAAGCAAGTGACTGGACCGTTCTGGGTTTCCTTGACAGTCTAGCTGCTCTCACCAGGTGTGTGCTGCAGGCCTTGCTGGGTCCAGCTCTGGGAGTTTCCTGTATTCCTAAAATTGATCCTCTTTTGGTGCCCAGGAGTTAGCTAATCCCGGTTTGGAGCATCCTACATGTTCCTTAGACCACTTAATATTTTTAGAGTCCTTAAGAACGACAGTAAATAAGGGCTGATTGCACAGTAATGGTGAGCAGGAATTGCAGTAAAGCCCCTGCAGAGCCCCCTTGGCTCCCTCAGTTCCAGCCAGTTCCTCTGCTCAGTCCTATCTGTCACACTCCTGTGCTGTGCAGGAAAGATGTAATCAGCGATATCATGAGAAGCAGATAGCATTCACCTTTCCAGAGCCAGAGACCTTTATGGTGAAACATTTGTGGAGGAGGCAGGCTGATTGAGACAGAAGTGGGAAGAGGCAGTGTGTCCAGGTTTGGGACAAATTTGGAAGGGAATTTCCAAAGGGATGTTTTCCTAAAGGGCAAAATTCAGTGGCCCTTTGGGAGATAAACCTCTCCCTTTGGGAATCAAACCTCCTGCGAGAAAAGTGGAGAAAAGCTGTTTATTTAACAAGCAAAATATTCACAAACATGAACAAATGAATAATATTAAACAACAAAACCTCTCGTTGTTCTGAAGAGATGGCAAGTTCAGAGAGAGTCCTTCTAGTGGGGTGTGGCTCGGATTGCTCAGTCCCTCCGGCGCAGGGAAGTACCACGTCCCGGGCCCTGGTGGGTGTGAGCACTCGGTGTTTCTCTGGGCTTTCGGTCCAGAGCAGGGCTGACCAATTGCAAGAAAAAGAAAAGCCACAGTCTGGGGAACTTCTCTGCCTCAGCTAGCTGCAAAAAATTAACTAAAAGCAAAGGAGAGCTCTCTCCTGCTGTCCCTGCTGCAGACAACACAGTCTGTGAGAAGGATGCAGGGGAGCGAGTGCAGTTTCTGCAAACAAACTCCACGCTTCTCCTCACCCCCCTTCTCTCTCGGAACTAGCCTTAAAGGTGCAGAACTTATTTCTGGGTTAAAAAGGCGGATGGAGATACAATTCAGAATCATAAAGTCACCTTAGGACACAGTGGGAGGATCCCAGCAGCTTCTTCCAGTGCTAGAAGTGAAAAGAAGTAAAGACTGCAATGATCCTGGAGCGTGAGGACAGGTAAATGTAAGAATGAATGTGGACACACTGTTAGAGATCTCTGAAAATTACAGCCAGGAAAATCATTCCCAGGCTGGAGTTTCTCCTGATTCTCTCAGCTCCATTCCCAAGCTGATAGCTTGTTCAGCTCCGGTAGGGAGACTTTCTCCCAGGATGATCATTTGATCAAAATAGAATGGAATTAATAACATTAGATTAACGCCTGGTGCCGACCACGGGACTCATTCTGAAGTGCTGTCCCAGAGACGTTTTCTCAATTATCCAATTAGCTACTGTCTTGTTTTAGCTCTGTGGAGGATCCTATAAGTACGAATCGTGCTCTCAATAAAATGTCTCTTTCCTATCTTGAGAGGGACCATGTAGCTGTGTGTCTTATTTCCGCCGCTCCAAGGGGTTAATGTCCTAACCCACAGCTACAGATGAAGACAAAACAGACCTTTATGGTGCAGACTTGTGAGCTGGGGAATGGGCAAGTGCTGCATTCGAGCTGGGAGAGGAAATAGAATTAATTGGATTGAGGGGACTGTGAAAAAGCAGAAAATCAGCAGCGCTGGATAGTCAGTGAAAGCTTTTGCAGCAGGGACATATGTTGCTTTGCTCAGTGAGTTGAAGAGAGTAGTGAGAGATGCAGTGAGGGAAGTCAGGGAGAGGTGGAAGGGGAAAGCTCTGAACAGATGCGTCTGTTTTCCATAGGAAAGGGTTGTGGAGGTGGGGGACAAGCTTTCCTGGATCTGGCTTGTTGGTTCTTGTGTTTTGTTGCCAGTCATTTAATTGTAGAACGAAACATGACTTGGAGGAGAAATTTGACTTGTAGGTTACTCTGCTGGATCTGGGGATTTCTGTTGTGGTTTTGTTTTAGCATCAGGCTTGGTAATTCATATCACTGAATGATTGAATCTTAGAATCCCAGGTTGGAAGGGACCTTAAGGGTCGTCTGTCCAACCGTACTTGGCAAAATCACAACCCAGAGAAGATGGTTCAGTACCTTGTCCAGCCAAATCTGAAGTGTCCAGTGTTGGGGAATCCTGCAAACGAGACCTATCATTGCTGTTTGTATGAAATTTCCCTTAATTTCTGTCCTTACCTTGGTATATAACTGGTTCTTGGATTCTTAGTCCTAAAAGATACTCTCTAAAATGTAGATTTATTATTAGCTGGGGTTCCAGTGTAGGGATCTAAGCCAAGTAATAAAGTTTATATACATTTGAGGACTTAAAAGTGAGTTGCAGTTTTATGCTGACAGCTGTCGTGACTGATATGGCTCAGATATGAAGGAATAGTAGTATCAAAAATAGACTGGGTTTTGTGCAAACAAGATCTTGATATGGTTTAGCCTGATAGCTATTTTATAATGAAGTTAAAATAAATGCAGAGTTATCCAAATGTGAATAGGGTTCTTAATACATACTTTAAGGTTGAGAGGAGGAAAGTTCATTTTAGCAGTACTTAAGGTATTGTGTATTTTTATTTTATTATAAATTAAAATTATGTAAAAATACCTACAACCTTGGACTTTATTGCCTTTTTATGTACTGCACTAAATAAGCAGAATATTTTTATTAGAAATGCTTAGTTTAAAAGGAACCTAAAGGTGAGAGTGGAAGCTGGATATCTTCATTTTTATGGTAGTAAGGAGATTTTGCTCCCTTTATAGTCACAGTGAGAAATTAATTTCTCGGAGTCAATAGTCCTGGGATAATTCAGTGTGCAAAAAGGGGCAGAAAATAATTCCTGGTATATCTTGGCAAAAGTTTTGGGTTTTTTAAATCTGTATTTTTAAAGAAGCCATTTTTAAAAAACAATGGGAAATAATCCATATTGTGGAGGCTGCAGCATATTTATAAATGTAACTGCTTTTGTTACCAGGGAACCTGTCTGACTCAGCTAAGCTTAGCATTTCAGCAGCTTGTTCTTTCCTCTCATTCCTGTTGTTCTCCATATGATTTTAGGCACATAATGTCCTAATGTGCTTTATCAAAGCAGGAATGGATTGTCATGGATTTCTTTAAGTTTTGATAAGTGTACAAAATTTCTGTATCTTGTTTCCTCCAGGATGGCAGGAGGAGGCAAACACCCTGTGCTTTACTCCAGTGAAAATTACTGATATTTCTGCCTAGCTGCACCATCGACTCACACATCAAGGATATGGATCAAACACATCAGGACAGTAGATGGAGCAAGCAGGACCTTTGCAGAGCTTGGCAGATTTGGAATTTCTCTAATTGTAGATAGCACCTTCCTTACTGTGTCCTATTTCCAGTCTAAAACAGAAACATGTCCCAGAGGGCATTCGGCTCAGTTTGATCTGAGCTGCAGTTCAATGCTCATTATCTCCATTATTTGTCTTCTCCAAAGCACAAACAGCCAGTACAATCAATGTTAAATTTCTACTGCTTCCCTTAGCAAAGGTGCTCCACACATGTCTTTGGTGAGCAGACTGCAGAGCAGGGATGGGGGTCCATCCATTTTGCTGCTCTCCATTCTCCTGGAATTGGTCACAGAGCGGTGTGTGTCCCCCCAAGATTAAAGGTATGAGTTGTTCTGCAAATTATTTCATAGCATCAAAGCTTACACCATGTGATCTGTGTTTTCCTTACATTGTTGAAACTTCTGTACTATGTATCTCATAAGCCACAGTGGCTTATGCTCATTTTAAGTGTGTAATAGTAGAAAACTTTAAAAAAAAACTTGGTAAGTTTTAGACATTGGTGGTCACATAGAAAATATTCCATTTTCATTTAAATTCTTAGCAGTTTTCGGTGGAAAGAGCAGCTGGTTTACAGTTGGTGTCCATAGAAGACTTTTAATTAAAGTTGTATCACTTTAGGGTAAATCTTGAAATACAACATTGATCAATTTTCTTTTACAGTCAGCAGACCTATATGAGAAACCATAGATAATTCCCTAATGGTCTCTGGTTGTTTCCATAGCAGTGTCCTTCTAATTGTCTATATTTACATCTTTCTTAGCACTACAATAGCTTCAAAAGCTTATTTTTAAAGACACTGTTAGAGCTACTTTCATTACCCATTTTGTTTTTAGAAAGCTACAGGAAAGCAGACTGTTGTTTTTTGAGGCCAGTTATGCAGCGCCTGATCAGAAACAGTAAGAAAGCTTAGAAACCTAAACAGTCACCTATAAATGTAGCTTATTACTTTTTGCTGCTCTGAACTTCATTCCCTTTGAAAAATAACTTTTCCTATTGTCTTTACCATGCACCTGCCAATTCTGCATTCTTCAGGCAGCGGCCTCTGTGCTGAATTGCAGAAAATGTGTCTTTGAGGAAGTCTTCCCTGTCGAATCTCTCCTGAGGCTTTTATCCAGACTTTCTCCAAAACTTAAAAACATCTGCCTCATTTTCTTTCAATTTTCTCTCTCCCTGGTATCCTCCTACAGTCATTTCAACTTAAGCTATGCAATTAACCCCATGCAGTAAATCTCTAAAGAGAATAGCAGTATATTCCACAACATCGTAAATCCGGAGGAGATTTCCAGAAAATTCTGGTAAGGACTTTACCTCAAAATTTTATCAAACCGTCAAAAAAAAAAATTGTCCTACTACCATGTTTTCAGGCCCTGTGCTTTGCTTAGAAATACTGACGTTTATAACATGAGGCATTTGGCTGGCAAGCCCCTGCTGTTGGCATAGCCAGTACAGCCTTTCCAGAAGCTTTCTTCCTCTTGGGTTATTTCCTTACTGAGCTTGCAAGTACAAAAGCTGTGATCTGGGCTAATTTCAGGATTTGGAGATTAATTGATTATTTTGGCTTTGCAATTCAATGCAATTTTTAACAATGCAGTGAGAGGCTTTTTGAATTGATTACTTTTTTTGACTTTTCAGTTGCTTTAAAAGACTGGATTCCTTCAGACTGAATTCTACACTGAAAATAACAAAGTTTAATTAACACTTGTACTGCTTTTTGTTGCTCTGCAAAGGTTTAATTGATTCAACCTATTGAAACAAAATAGAGTATAAGTGGTTACCTGAAGGAGCAAATCAAATGACTGGACTGAGTCCCTTCATGAATGGCATGTCTTGGGAAGATGCAAGAAGAGCTGGAAAATGTGTGTGTGAGGACTGCCCTGAGGGGTGGGTTGAGAACTCAGCTCAGGCTCTGATATCTGACAGGTTCTCTGGGCTGAGATTGGATGTTTCCAGGGCCGGTATAAAGGAGTTTTAATGGAAATCAAAATGAAAAAATCACATAAGATCATATTAAAGTTTTAAGATATTTTGGAAATTTAGAGCATGGAGAAACAGAAAATATGTTCTGTGTACATATTCTATATCATTATGAATATAAGCATTGTCAGTCATGGGCAATTATTTAATTTAATACAGAAATTTCAGCTTGTAAACAGTATAACCTGCAGTAATGGCTTTATTACTGGAAGATCTTTTTCTGAAATCAAAGGTTAGACTTCAAAATTATAGCTCTGCAAAATGACGTATTTCCACTGATACATTCACTGTGTTGTGCCCTGTTGGTATTGGTGGCTTACGTTGATCATCCCAGCAACCACCACATTAAGTAGGGCGTGATGCATGAGGAGAGATGTTAAAAATTAAATAATAAATGTTCTTGTCTTAAAACAAGAGGACTTTACCAAATTATGGTGAGGAATATGAGATTCCTATAGTCCACAAATTCCAGCAGGCATTAGCACTTGTCAGGGTGAGGTCCAAACTAATGGTAAAAGTGGTTTTACTGGTAAAAGTTGATTCCAAATATGGTAAAAATAACTATGAATTTAACATCTTGGTGGTTTATGTGCAATTTACCCACGAGGCAAAAGATGTTTGTTCTTTGCCATACATTATTGTGATCAATGTGCATCTCTGTGAAACATTATGTGTAAAAATGGAACTAAGAACTTGTTTGGCTTTGCCTTGCCTTGTACTGCACTGAAGCTCCTTGTAACCATTTGTCTTTATACATTGAGACAGAAACCTCTTAGTTACTGGAAATTGATTAAAATCCCAGTGAAAATGCAGTAATAGAAAAAGGATCAAGTACATACACAATTCTTGAGTTAAACTGGCCAACAGAGGTACTGTATGAAATTAACAGTTTTGGTTACTCTGTTCCTTTAATTTTCTTACATCCAAGCTTGGCTTGTAAAAGAAATTCATGAGAATAATTTTCTTACCACGTGTTAGCCATTTTAAATTGACAGCGACATCAGTGCAATTTGTCTGCAGTACACGTTTCCTCATCAGAGTTGTTTTGCTGCTAATAGGTAAATTAAGTTGTATCCAAAGTATTTTTAAACTGTTCACTCATTTTCAAACCTTTTACATGTAATTAATAGTCATTGTACCATAAGAAACCTTCAAAACTTAGCTTGTGAGTCATGGACCATGGCCATGCTTGAGAATGCTGAGAACTAAATAACTCCAATAAACATTTAATTTAGATTTAGTAATTGATACAGAAATGTTTAGGGATGTTAAGCTGTATACTGCAGGAAGGAAAAGCTATTAACTGAAGTAATGCAGTTAGTTTAGCAGAAATTAAGATCTGAAAATGTGAATATTAATTGAAGTTCTGATTTCCAATTCTAAACTAAACTAATTAGGTTGTTATTTAAATGCTTGAAATAATTTCACCGTATTATATAACTTGGGTTTTAAAATTTTTTTTGGATAAATGTAATTTTTTAAAACTTGCTATAATAAAATGCTGGGTTACTAATGTGGAAGAGGGTGGTGGGTGCAATAAAATTCCTTTCTGCACATTCCACAGTACATTCTGTTGTTTTCTTAAATCTACAAATGGAGCTGAATTTATCTTGAGGCATGAGCCCCAGCTTCAGCAAGAAAATACCTGAGCCCTGGTTTAATTTTTTGAAGAAATCTATGAGCTTTAGGACTATTAATAGTTTCTGCTGCTCAACACTGTTCGTCTGAGAAGTAAAGATGGAGGAGAGAATCTTACCTGTTTGCAGGATTGGTTGATAAAGTGACATAAAGAGTTATGGAATGGGTTTTTCAGATAGCAGGGTCTTAAGAGAAAGAAACAGCAAGCATGTGAAACATTTATCGTGGGCTATAGGAACATGGAGAGTCAGAAGGCTCAGTAGATACTATCTGAGTTGCTTCTGATTTTCCACCACCTTTACTGAATAGAATGTCAAGCCAGAGATCAGGGCAATGGTTGAGGATGGGAATCTTAAGATCTTTTAAAGCAAGAAGACAGATTTAGAATGAGTTCCTAACACAGATTTCAAACCTGAAACATGTTTTTGGCTGCTGAAGCTCATTCCCCTAACACATCTGTCCCTGGCTGCTGCTACTCACTTTAATAGACTCTTTGTGCTCATGCAGGATGCATTTCATGGACACTTCCTGAGAAAAGAGAAGTATCATATAACTCACCTGTTTGATTAACTGTGCATTACTCCAGATGTACCCTCTTCTTTATTTAATGGATCCTGGCTTGCAGGTCTGAAAAATTGTAGTGTACAACTTCATTTGGTGATAGGTTGTTCATTGTTGGAAGTCCTGTTGATTCCTTCAAGGGCTTCTCCAGGAGTTAGTGGAGGATCTACACTGATTTATACAAGCTGAGTCTCTTCATGCATATTTGCTTTGAGAGTTATGGCAGTTTTTGGGAGGTGTTACAACTATTGGTACTTAAAACTGGAGTTCATTAATTATTTATTATATTTTACTTCTCAGCCATTATTTTAATAATGTAATGTTAAGTGCTGCAGATGAAACAGCAGCTGCTGTTCCTTGCAATTGTTTTCATCTTGTAGATTCAGTGTCCTGCAGAACATTGTGAACTCCTTTTAATTTCTAGAGATTCAGAAAAACATTAAAAACTTACTTCCAGAATTTAGGTGGATGGGCAGCACTCCAGACCTACTACTGGTCAAATAATACGTACTAACTATTCCTGATGTTAATAGACCAGAGCCAGAGAGAATCCATTGATTTCAGTGAAGTCGTTTAGCTAAAGATGATCTATGTTCATTAAAATAGAAAATCACACAATAGATTTTTTTCTTGCCTACAGTCACTTTGTTATTGCAAGGTGTTTCTTTTTGCAGAACTATGATCCATCCAGTACATCACTGCTGAGTGGTCTTGAATCTTGACTTTCAGTTCAAGCTATTTAAAATATACTCCATGAAATCTAGTTCTTAATTGAAGTTTGCATTTCAAACATTTGCAGAGTTTGTGTGCATTTCTTAATGTCTTTTAATAAATGAGTGTCAGTGCCTTCATACATCTTGCACTGATGCCAACAAAGAGCAGTTATTAGTATTCTATAACTACACTCAGAAAATATGAAGGGGTGGCTTACAGTTTGTGCGTGGAAGTTTAGATGAAAAAAGAGCTCTGTGAATATCAAAGAGAACTGGAGAGGAATAAAGGAATTTGGAGCTGGAAACAACATCTCTTCTCTTGTGCTCTTCTATTTTTATCATCAATACATGCACATACTGTTTTTGCAGATACATTAAAAACAAGTGTAAAAATGTTATTGCAGGACTGTATGAATTTTTGCATTTGCAAATCTTGAATGATCCTCTTCGCTGCAGTGTGTCTGTTTCTGGATATGTAAAAAGAGACAATTTGGTACATATACAATGTGGAGATAGTTGTGAGCCCACGAGCCTTCTGATCTGGGTTTTTTATTTATATGTAGAATATTCAAAGATATTCCTTGAGTTAGTTTTGTCAGGAATGGAGGGGATTCCCCATATAGGAGCAGTTCCAGACAAGGCACACATTTCTGTCTCTTATTCAAGGCTTGCAGAAATGGCAAATTTCCCAACACCCAATCTTTTTGGTCCTGTGTTTTCTGAACAATCTGGAAATCTTTGATAGCTCAAGTAATAGTATTTTGATGATGCCTAGTGAAAGATTTTTGTTCTAACATTGGACCATTCTTGCAAATTTTCACTTTCTACTGGCTTGATAAAAGTAAAGCCACAAGTTTGGGATGGAGCCACACATCATTGCAGGTTGGTCCTTACAGAGAAGCTGCTGTGTAGCAGAGGTGTATATTCACAGCTCTTTCTTGCTTTTAATATGGATTCCATTAATTTGTACTAAGGTGTGAAAGCACTGAAAGAATACTGATGAAAGGAATCTGCTTAATTAAATTTAGTTGAATTTTATTTGTGCAGAGCAGGCACCACAAGAATGTAAATACCCTCTGAAAAGGTGGGTGAAACATTGTAGTTGTGGTACTACTTGATGCAAATAGTAAGGAATGGGAGAACACATTAGGTAAAACACTTCTGGCCTGAAATATACTTGTTCTCTGGTGTGCAGGACTAGGAGCAGGTACCTATGTCTGATCTCATTTCCTAGCTGAATTGGGTGCTGGGCCAAAGAGGTTAAAGTGCAGATTTTGGCAGTTACAATATCTGTACCCAAGTGAAAATAGAGTCAGTGTTCCTCTTTCTACCAGAGGGTAGAATGCTGTCCTAGCTTGAACCTTTCTAAAGTGCAAGGAATGTTTCCTGGAAAATGTCAAATATTGTTTTACATTGTGTTTTGCTGGAAGGAGGCAACTTTCTCTCTGGAGACAAGAAAACCCTGTTTCACTGAGCACTTGGATGTATCAGGAGCAGTAATATGCTATATTTAGTGATGCATCTATCTTGATGTAAATAATCTCGATTTGTGCCATTTGTACGATAAATCCTGTGCTGGTGCACTGATCAGAACATGCTCTATTTTCTGTGAAGCAAAGGTGGTTTGTCTTCCTTCAAGGCCATGGTATGCTATGGAGGTCTAGGGCTGTGTCCTGGTTTTGTCTGGGACAGATTAAATTGTCTTCTTAGTAACTTGTGAGTGAGAGGTTGTGTGGTACTTGGTACTCAGTTGCCATCTGGGGTTCAATCACTCTGGACTGCTGATGGGAGTGTGTTCTTGTATCATCCAAGCACCCTTTTCCCTGAGCTAGGCTTCTTCCTACGCACTGAGGGATTCAAAGCAATTTTAAATCCCCTCTGTGTTAGTGCAGCCTAAAGGGGAGCTAATTAGGCTTTGAACATCTGCTGAAATACAGCTCCTACTGCTGTGTCCTACCAGTTGAGCTCCTGCTCCTTGCTGGTGCCCTGCTAGCTGGGCTCTCTGCCTGCCTGGCTGGGTGTGTGTGAGTGCAGGGAGCTGTTCCCAGAGTGAGCTGCAGCTCCCAGCCATACTCGAGTTACTGCCTCGTTCTCCTGAAAACTGAGGATTTCCTACTTTCCTGCAACTGAGGTTGTCTGTGGAAATCTGTATTCTTCCCACGGATACCCCAGCCCTCTAAAATTGGCTTTGGCCATTTGGAATTTCCCCTGGACTCTTTCTGGAGCAGTAATCTCCATACTTTTATAGCTGCCGTCCAGTGGATAATATATTTTGTGATTGTAATTTTATTAAACTGTTATTGTAATATGATTCAATAATACAGTGAAGACAGTATCTATCTACTCAGAAATGGGTAGCCCTGTTCTGTGCCAAATACGTTCTGACAGGGCCATCACTCAGCAGTGCCCTGGTTACATCCTTTTGTTCAGGGCCTGGCCATCTGGGCCTATTCCATGTCTCTTACTTGCAGTAGTTCCTAATGTTTTCTGTTGTCCTGACCTATTGTGTTCTGTATGTTTGATTGTTGTTTTTTTCCCTTCAAAGTCTGTTCTCCAGCTTCCTTATCAAAATACCCCATCGAGGTTATATATTAAATATAAACAAAGATGCCACAATGTAAAAATTCAATTATTCTTCATATTTTTGAATTAACCACACAATTCCAGTGTATATTGTTGTGCAATAATTTAAGCAGTCATCAGTAGCTAGTGGGAGAAAAACACAAAACTATAATGAATGGAGTTCTTTTGAGCATCTTGAAGTTGAAAATCATCACAACGATCTTTGCTAATAGTGTTATTTTAGGTGCTCAACAAGGCTTCCTTCCAAGTAGTTCAGTATCTCAAATTGCTTGAACTCAAAAGATTTCACTTCTCATCAGGGCCTGTTTTGCACTTTTGTTGGTTTAAGTTCTGTGTTTGCAAAAGGAGCAGGCTGCCAATTTTGCTAGTTCTGGAAGTCTTAATATCATGTTTGCACAGTGTGTCACAGCACTTTGTAAGGCTGAGCTACCTGAAAGTTACAACTTGTCCTTTTTTCACAAATAATGTCTCAGATATTAGAAAATCTGAACTCCACTATGAGCTAAATATGCAGAGCCTAAAAGCACTAATGGAAAATTTCCACAGATGCACATTGGTCCTAAAAAGAGGCATTTCTGAACTGGAGATCTATTTCAATGAAAGGACAGAGGACATCCTGGCTGTATTTAAACAGCTTCTCTTGATAAAAGAAAGTACTGAGAAGAGAAAAGTAGGGGGAAACCAGTTTCAGCATTCAGACTTAGATCAAGTACGTTGCTGTTGGTGGCCAGTATGATATAAATGGCATGAAAATCATTTAAGTGGCCATTGCTGAGTTCTCCAAATCTCTTAGAAAATGAGAGAGGAAGGGCAGTGAATTACAGTGATATGAAACCATGTCTAGCTTTTCTGATGTTTATTTTTTGGAAAAAGAGAAACACAACACCTGTTTTCATTCATTCTGCAGTGCAATCTCATTGTGCATCCAGGAACAGCATATATGGTGCTATGTGATGATGATACAACTTCATGTGCTGTAAAATGGTAGCTAGCCTGGAAAACCATCACAGAAATGTGAAAAAATCAAGCTACCCAACCAATATGGTATGTCCAAAAGGAGACTTCAAAAAAACCTTCAGAGTTACATTTTGCGTATTTTTATCCTTTGTATCTCTGTTTCGCTGTTTCATTTACATTTTATACAATGCCTCATATTTTGCTTTCATGTTATCATAATGTTCTTAAGCACAGTTGCTTCATGGTTATATAGAAGGCTGGAACAAATTTCCCATTGCAGTTTCTTGTGAATGTCTGTAGTTTGAAGTCAGCAAAACCTTCCTCATTCCAGCAGCATTGACTGATTCAATTTCAATGCATCTCTTTTCCATGTATGAACTGTATCACCAATATGCAGAAGGTCAGCTCACTAGAGCAAGGAATATTAATCGTGCATTTCAATTCTTTTTTGTGTTTTGCATCTAAATGGCAAAACTACTGTTGATGCATCACTTCGTAGTCGTATCTAATGTGTTTTCTCTGAGTTACATCTAACCTGAAGGCTATTTGTCTCTGTTAGCAAATATTAAACAACCAGTGATAGCTTGCTGTGCCCACCTTTCCCTCCCCAATTGCAAGTTCATACTAAAAGCTTCCTTATTAACCTCAGCACTCAAACCCAGCACTTTAATTCTTGCTGATCAATGATATTCATATCAAGTTTGTGACCAAGCGGCAAAAAATCCAAATGGAACTTCTGTGGTATGTAATATTTGGAGAGGGAAACTTCTCTGGAGAGAAGCCATGAATTGTCAAAGAGGGAGTGCTGAATGCTTTCTGTCAGCCCAGCACCAGCCCTCTTCTTGAGAAAAGAATTGAAAATAGTGCAGTGGAGACACTCGGAGCAAGCTGCAATAGGGAGTTTTCACTGCCATTCTACAGCTCTTTGTAAATCAATTAAATGTAGAAAGCAGTCTAATCTCTGAATTTTGAAATATCTTGAGGTATTTGTGCCACATCTTTTCCTGACTGTTCTACAGAAAACTGGATATGACTGTGCCATACANATTTCTTCAGGGATATTTCAAAGAGCTAATCCTAATATCAGATTGAAAAAGCTCTGCTCTACAATTTTCATGTTTTGAAATGTAAATTAAATCATTGAAATTTTATCTGATTACTAATATTTTAATAAGGAATTTGAGAAAATTGACAATTAAATTTCTTAACACTTTTCTTTCAGAATACCTTTTACTCTCAGAATATGTGTTCTTTTAAATATCCTTAATTATAAATAGTAAAAAGTGGACTTTCCTGAACATTACAGACTGCCTCAATAGCTGTGAAATAGTGGTAGCTGTTGCATTGTTTTACAATGAAAAAGTGGCCCATAGTTTTATTGCAAGTAGTTCGTTTAAAGAAAAAAAACACTTGTATTACCAAAACTTCTGTTATCTGTTGTCTTGGGTCTCTATAGATTTTTTTTATCTCTTCAGTCATTTTCATTTACTTCTTTAGCAAAAATACATGTCCCAATGGCTTAGAACGTATTTTTTTCTTCTTCACTTCCTACATTGTACCTTCTGTCCTTTTGTTTTATCCGTTCATTTTTCTTGTATCTCACATATTATTTTTACTGAAAAACAACACATCTTTGTAATGAGTTATATCTTCTTTCAGTAGCAACTAATATCACCGTGTGCTCACTCCAACTTTCACATTTAAAGACAATGAATCTGCTTCACTTTTGTTGTATAGAGAAGCTAAATCTTAATTATCTTTTCTTTATCTGTATCTAGCCATGCGTATGAATGTTACTGATCACCATATATGTACTGTTGAATTTATTTTTAATCCCAAATTGTATTCTTCACAATAAATACAATATCTGAAATAATTAACTTGTTTTTATGTGGACACATGTCAAATGCTGAGACACCTGTCTTATTGATCTTGGTTTCCTTCAGTCCAAAATTTCTGATTTATGACGCTACACTGGATCTATGCAAGCTTATATTTTCCTTTTATGCCTTCCTTATTCAGGCTGGATTCTCAAAGATAACATGCAAGTGTCAGGCATGAAATTTTACAATCCTCCTGTATTCCTTTCTTCATGAATTTGTAGCATGCTATAAAAGCCAAGCTGCTTAAAAGGATTTTATATTTTAGCCAAGCTTTCACCTCCTAAGTGTATAAACCTTTATAAATATATCCTTAAATTTGCAGTTGAAAACGGTTCATAATAAGAAAACTATCTACAATTTTTGGTCCACAGCAATGTTACTACTTCCTTTAAAATAAAATAAATTGCTTTGAGAGGAATTTTTGAAGACAAAGTCTAGAAGAAATGGCACTACATCAAGCACGTCATCAAATAAATCTGTCTAAAAATACTTAAAGTAGTCTAATACTACATTAAACTATTTAACTCCAAACAAGAGCATCTAGTGTTTCAATGGGAAGTCTTTCAGAATCCTCTGTAGCAAAGAGAGCACAAGCTCGCAAGGTCCTTTGAAATTTTTTATTCATATGAAAAGAGGAATGTTGGGTCAGGCACATTTCACCTGAACAGAGTAAGGTGTTGTTCTGGGCTGCAGCACTGTATGGATGTAGCAGTGCAGTTCATATACCCTGTCAGAAGGGTGTTTTGGTGAACCAGTAGCTTATTTTGTAGCTTTTTAACCTGTGGAATTTGTGGGACAGCCACAGACAAGTCAAGGAAATACATCATCAATACTTCTCTGGAGAATTAAGGGTGTTGTTGGATTTTCCTCTTAGATATTTCAAGATATTCTTGTAATTTCTGAGGTGGGCTAAGTCATGGCTAAGTCATGTCATGGCATTATGCCTGTGCTGTGAAATGCACTTTGTGCCCTGCTGGGAGCAACATTGATGTCCTTGGTACTACAAAGGGATACACAGGTCATGCAGAAAACAGGATTGCACTTAAACCATGCATGAAAAATGGACAGAGGTTTAAAATGTCACACGTTGGTGAATTTGTTAAGTTCTGTAGTTTTTTTGATTTAATGATATGCCTGTTTATATTAGCTATAGATAAGAACTTTCTGGAGAAATTCTAATCCTCCCTACTTAACCCTTCTCCAACTTCTGCCTTCAGAGCTTTTTTTATTATTCCCTTCTCCTGGAAAATAAATACTTGCTACTTCATACTTCTCATTACCTCCAATAAAACATTCTTTTTTCAGTCTTCTCTGCAGAGTTTCCTTGCCAATGGGTGCTGTACTACACCCACCTTTGCCTGAACTGCTGCAGAACTTGAGGACAGATGGTATATTTTATCTGGTTTTTCTGTGTTCTCAGAAACATTTATGGGCCTCTGTTAATAAAATGTTTATTATTACCATTGCATTGTTTTTACTCTCTTTCCAGCCTGAAGAATATTGAAAAAGGTGTTTTTCTTACTTTGGTGCTATTGGAATCAGGGGATTACAGAAAAATCAAAATGATTTTATGACAATTATTTAGGTTTTCACCTTTTATATAATTTTCTTAATTTCTTGGCTTTTGCTCCCACTCAGGCAGATTTCTCATTTTAATTGGATTGCTCTATCCATCCCAGTTATGTGTTGTGCTTTGCATTGTGTGTCTTAGCAGCACCTCATTCCAGGAACCAGATTTCTGAAAATGGGAAAGCTGAACAATAAGCAGCTAATGTATTGGGTCTGGATGCTTCCTAGGAGCCCCAGGGAAACTGGCTACAGCACAGGTCCAGCAGAAATTGAATACATAATTTTATGTCCCACGGTAAGGTCCCCAAGAAGCTTAAGTCATTCTTAGACTATGTATAGCTTTCATCTTATGACAGAGGGGATTATTTTTGCACAGACCTCTTTTGCCTTGCATGGAAGGGGGAAAAAATGCTTACTGTGGTCAGAACACTATTCTGCTTTTACATGGGAAGCAAGCTATTTACTTTTTCTGGCATTATTTCCTTTTCCTCTGAGGAACTTGCATTTTATAGAGACAGCAGTCAACAAGGAGGCCATGCTGCTCCCCAGTTCACTGCCATTAACAAAATCAAGGGCAGCAATGGTCCAAAGCCTCTGGACAGGCAGCTCTTCACTCTCACAGTCCAAATGAATTATGAAAGCAGAGTCTAGCTTAGTCTCCATGGAGAAGGATGGCAAATTGTGTATTCCTGCACAACATATGTTTAGAGATTCTTCTTTCCTTTCTCTATCAGGCTTTTTTCTTCCATCTATGACCTCAAGCAGGCTGCTCCTTTGTCTCAAACCACCATTTGGCTACATCCTCACTCTGTTTTCTTCAAAGCACCTGCTTTGATCTCCCTCAGCAGAGTGCCAGCAGAGCTGACAAAGGCAGATCTTTGCCTTTTCATCTGCTTGCTAGATTGTTAGCCAAGAGCAGCAGAGAAATATTGTGCAACCTGTCAATGCAATTTTAAAAACCCTATTATTATAAGTTGCCACAGAGAGCTCATTCAGTGAAGCAGAAGTCCTCCAAGAACCAGTTCTCTGGGGCTATTCCCCTCTCATATCAGAGGAAGACATTGCTGAGGCTTCCCCCACAAATGTTGCAGGGTATAAAATTAGCCTGCTGATCTTAGGAAAACTGCTCAAAATAAAGCAGTTATTGCCAGTTTGATGAAGTTTCACTCCATTTAACTTATCACAAAATAATCAGTTTTCATATTTGACCATTTCTGTAAGGAGAAATGATTTACTGAGGGCCACCTAATGTTCTTGCAGTCCAGCTCACAGAAGACCCCTCTCAGCATCTTCTGCCAAACTGAAGAAGGCAAAGAGTCAGCCACCTCTTTATATTAATATTTTTAACATAACATCTGCCCCTCTTGGTTTTCACTTCGTGATCAAAATTCCCTCAATTCTGGGTAAAAGCTGAGTAAGGACCTTGGGGTATTGCCTGTGGGTGCTTGGAGACTGCTGGCATCAGGCGTGGAATGAGTTGTGAGAATTTGATTTGCTTAAATCTGTCTTTGTGCCCATAATCTCAGATCCTAGCATTGCCCTTTCAAAATGCCAAATGCAACAGCTTGGATCATTAGCACGCTTTGAATTCTCTTACTTGGGTCGTGCAAATGTGACTNATGTGCTTCATTTCATTAGGTGTAGCTGTGGGCATACTGCCATCCAGCTCTACTGCTGACTTATCCCACTACTGCTGAAGGCCAAATAATCATAATCATTTCAAGTTGATAGCACACTATATTTCCCCAGGGAATGCTATTCAAATTAAATCAGTCATACCAACAATAATTTTATAATTATATAAAGGGAGCCCTCTACTTCAGTAATTTTTCTGAAAAAAACGTGCATTCTATCAAATGGTTTTTGCTTCTTCCAGATTNGATCTGAGATTTACATTTGTTTTTGCTTCTTCCAGATTCTTTTCTCCCCACAAATCTTGATACTCTCTTTTTTATGTGAAAAAATCGTTATTCTGATAATTAGCATGCTTAAGTGCAATCAGTGTCAAAATAAAAACAAATGTAAATTTCAGAATTTCTCTCTGATGTAGGCACTGGCTGCCACAAGATGATTTTCTGTTATTAATGGCAATAAGTCATTGATTAGCCTCATTTTGAAAGAACTGAAGGCCAGATTAATTATTCCAGTCACACTCAGTGGAGTACAAGATTATCTCGTGAAGCTGCCATGATTGATATTTATTGGTCCGTCTCAGGNNNCGTCTCAGGCTCTGCAGCTCCAAGTTCAGCAAGGAGCTCTATTTTGAATGTCCAGAGTAATTTCCTGGTGTCACTTGAATGCTTGTAGGAGCAGATGGGCATAAGGCCTGGAGAAAAGCTGAGCCTGGGGGATGTGTTGTAGTAATCTGGGTCACACTCAGAGAGTCATGGAATTGTTTGGGTTTGAAGGAACCCTAAGGCCCATCTAGTTCCAGAGATTGGGAGTGAGGAGGACATCTGATCTTTGCAAGTGGGTTATTCAAATATAATGCTGCTCCTGCCTTTTTGTGTTAGTTCTCGCATTTTCTACAGCAGAGCAATCATTAGAGTAGAAAAATAACTTCATTTCTTCTACTACAAACAGATTGCTGAACGGTTATGATGCTCTGAGTTAGATAAGAAAAGCCAGTTTAGGAGCAGGATGAAGCCTCTTTTTTAGGCTAGATCAAATTTATTGCAGAAGAACTAGAGCTAAAAGTGCTCCACCTTTTTAGAATGGGATGATTTATATCTCCTTTATGAACAGGAGAAAAAATGTTCTGCTTCTTATACTCTCCACAGAAATAAAACAGAACTAAAAATAAGTCCTAATGCAGACAAGTTTAAAATAGAGCTTGCAGCAGAGAAGTATTCATGAGCAAATGAGTTAATGATTTCTGACTGGTTGGGGCATATACCGAAATATTAAACATAACCTTTCCTAAGTGTGTGTGGTTTTATTCCATTACTAATAATGAGTAGCATCAAATGGTGGGAATTGTGAAATCCTTCCCTGGATGAGGCTGAATCAGAGTTTGCAGGCATAACTTCAGTAGCATGAAGGTGAACTTTGTATGTCCCTTCATCAGTCATTTTATGATTATTTAATCTTTACTGTAGACTACTTAAATTTATATATATGCAATGACTGATTACTTTAAGGTGGTCAGGAAAGTTTTCCCAAGAGAAGTGAGCTCAACGGTCAAAATCTAGTAATGAATTTGATTTTCAGTCACAGGAGATGTCTGGATTTTATGCTTGTCTTTTATCACAAGTGTTCCTGTTATCATCAAGGTCCAGTGAAAAGCTCAAGTTCAGGAAGTTTCTGGTGGGTAGGATAACAATGAAATTCTTGATCTAACTGTGACTGTAGCTTTTGTTCTGGTAGGTGATTTTTTTGTCTATCTTCAGAAAATCATTCAAAACTCAAAGTAACACTTCTGCTGTGAGAGAGAGATAAAACTCATGCAAAGTTTCTATCATAGTATCCTGTTGGCAGTTCCTGAGAAATAAAATACTGGGTTATATTG
>VZTT01002596.1:4489-18440 GCA_013400855.1 Buphagus erythrorhynchus
ATCACAGAGGAATAAAATAGCAGCCATAAAAACCAGGCTGGATACTGAGAGATAAAATCCTGCACATCCATTTACACAATTAATAACTACCAGAATAGCTGCAATTCATTTAGGAGTTGAAATCAAATAATAAATCAGTCTTCAGCCACATGTTAAACAAAAAATACCAATTTTAAAACATAACTGCTGAGTGTGGCATTAGTAATTGCATGTTGTAAGTGCAGATGTTTATCCCTTTGGGCTGCTCACAGTTCTTCATGCATATTTTGCACTACCATTTGGTCCTGAGGTGTCACATTCTGTTACTTATTCCCAGGGCAGTGTATTACAACCTACTCATTTCCATAAACCTACTTGGCGTGTTTCCCAATGAACTTGTGCTGTGTCATTTGCCCAGGGGTCACATACATGGCTAGCAGTCCTTCTTGGAGTCTCAACAGAGAGTTTTCCAGGCTGCAGCAGTGAGGTTTTGTGCTGATAGAACAACTTCCAAATACCATTGGTTATTACAATGACAAAGCAAAATATCTGATTCCTGCTCATAGGGCTTTAGTATGTGTAGCTGTAAAACTCAACCTTCACTCAAGGTTTTACTTATGTTGCACTATTTCATGCTTACAGTTTGTTCCAGAAGAGAAGGAATGTGTTGCATCCAAGACAGACATGCAGTTGCTTACTGTCTGTGGTGGTTTGCTGCTCCTGAACAGATGTGGTGAGGATGAGGCAAGAGGTCATGCCTGTTTCCCTCTCTGGTTGTTCATGGCAGGTATTGCATATGGACTACTTCTTCATCTCTTGTAACTTAGTGTAGACCTTGGATGTGACTTGAGAAATTGATCCAGAAATTAACTCTGTTATATTCACCTTGAGAGAAAAAGCAGCTGCTTCCTCCCCTCTTATCCACTGTAACCCTCATTCAAAGCAAGACTGAGGTTTAGTGGAATTCTTGTGTCCCTGCATTTGAGGTAATTGCTCTTCAAAAAAATGAAGTCCCATAACACATGCAATATTCATGCAACATGGGGGATTTTCTTCAGCTTCACTGAGCTTTAGATTAAGCTTCATATAACTTGAAACTTTCCACAGTCTCAGACCTCATTGGTTTTGGCCTTTCTGCAAGCCTGCAAGGGACCCAGCAGCACACACACACCACACATCCCTCCCTCCCTACCTCAGCAGGATTTCACTTAGCTCCATCTCCATCTTATTTCACCAGTTGACCTAATGATATTTTGAGTGAGGCCAATTCCACACTTGCTCATAAATACTGCATTTCACATCTCAGCCCTAGAGATTTCTGTATTTATCTTGCCTGGGATTACAGGGAGGACATAAGGAGACTGTAAGTAGCTTGCACCATTCTCCTTGACTTATCAAAGGCTTCTGGTGTGGAAACAGTGCTGGCTGTTTGTAAATGAATTTGCAAAATAAACATACATGCAGACAGACACACCAAGTTCCTGTACAGTATAACATAACAGATATGATATGATATGATGCATGGCTTAAAAATATTTTGCTTACATTTCTTTACATATCACATAGTATTAAGATTCCTGTCCATGGCAAAGCAGAAAGTATCTTTCTACAAGATTTCCCTGATGAAAATTTGAAGGTACATCTTCTGTGCACATCTCATATGAGTAACACTTCATGTATGCCATACAATTATCTCTGTTTCAGGTGAAATCTATGGGACAGTGCTGAGGGCTTGAAAGATTTAATTCTACCTCCATTTCCTTTGGGATCATTCTGGATTATGCTATCTAGTTACTTTGCCTTTACGATTCAATTTTTAAGCACTTACTTGGACAGCTATCAAGTATCCTTTAGGACTCCCACAGACAGAGAAGCAGACTCACTGTAACCATCTGGGGCCAGAACTATGATTAACTTTCAAGTCAATGTGCCTGTAGGAAAGGACTGTATGTTAGATATGTTTCTTCCACTTCAACCAGAAAAACAAAAAAAAATTTAAAAGTGGCCTCTGGATTTGAGTGCCCAGCATGAGACATTTTTTCGGTTAGGCATGCAAAAATAACTGATACTTTCATAATTTTGGAAGCTGGTGGTCTCCTGTCTCTAAACCAATTGTTCCATTCACAATTCCTACGGAAATTAGTCACTTGACATATGGTAATAGGGTCTAAAATCACAGTGTCCTTTTGTAATGCTATGATCTGCCTTTCCTGGTGTTTTTTTGCATCGTTAACCTTTAGGTTTTGGTTTCATTGACTTTATCTGTCATTTCAATTTACAAGGGAATGACACCAAGACAGGCACCTCAGCTGGAGTGTTTGGGATGGGTAATTGCTCCTCATTTGCCTAAGAAATTCTCTATAGCTGTTTCTGTCACTCTGTAAGGCTTTCTGGAGACCTCTAGAATGATGATCTATAACTGCAAGCTTCCCTGATCCCAAAAGCCAACAGCTCCTTGACTCCAAAACACCAGGATTTCTTCCTTGCTTGACAGAGCATCTCCCACAGTGGCAGTCTGCATGCTTTTACTTCTGAACATCCCCACTGCTCAAACCTCACTGTCATCCCTCTGGGCCTACCAATACTCTACCACCAGCACCTACTCAGGTCACTCTCACCACCAGCAACCACATCCACTTTAACTTTCAACAAAGCACCAAAGGTACCTCCTTCCCTACCTCCCCCTGCTTGATTATCACATTTCATTGCCTTTCAACTTCCTGGTGCATTCTGTGGAACATAAGCTTCACAGATGGATGGCAAGCAGTCTATGAATGAAAATAGACTGGTTGAAGTACAAATAATGGTTATGTAGCCACAAGCAGACCAATCCAAAGAAGACCCTTCCTAAGTGACTTCAAGTGCAGCTCATTGGCCTTAGGTTGGGAATACTGTCAGTGCTTTAAGAAACATGAGAGAGCTTGTTTAGGACAAATCCCTTTTTAGCCCCTGAACTAATTTCATTCTCCCTTGAACACAATTTCAGTCAGATTGCTCATGTCCCAACTTGGACTGGATGCAAGATGGGGGACAGAAGGGGCTGTATGGAAACAGTATAAGCCCCACATGTTAGTTGTGGGGTTAGCAGATGAAGACCAGGTCAGGGAGGTATGGGTATACAAATGTTCCCTGGTTTCCAGCAGCTAAGGCTGTTTGCACCTTTGCAGAAATGGTGGACTGATGACAGGATGCTGCTCTCTCAGCTTGTAGCAAAGAAAGGCAAGGGCATCTTCTAGCTTTGTCTCAAGAGTGTATGCAAGCATTTGGAAGGAATTTGGCTCAGTGCTTCTGGAGTGCACATGCTAGCAGGTGTCTAGAGTGCTGAAAATAAGCTGGCACCTTTCAGCGGGCTACTTTTGTAGGCCCAAAGTGCCAAGGAGAAGTAAACGCACTGTGGGCATGGCAGGGCTGCTTTAGCCGTGCTGGTGTAATGCAAACAGTGGGGTAGCAGGGCAGGGAGGGGCTGTGTAACTGCAGCTCCCCCATTCACACTGCAGCTGTCAAGAGACTCAGAGCCAGCCATCTGCTGATGCGGTTGGTAGGCTTCAAGAGGACAGCATCCTAAGGAAAACTTCCCAAAACTTGGGAGATGTCTAGACTGAGGGAAGAGTGGTCTTTAGGCTGTCTCTGGCAGGAATTGGGATGAAGAACTTCAGTTAACACGAAGTACACAAGCTTGTACACACATACCTTCTCTTACAGAGGCTGTGGCAAAAGTATTAGAGTGTGTAGAGTACCTTATTTTTCTCTGTAGAATTTGCAGCCAACAGTGTCAGACTGCTTTGTAATCTTTAACGAGTCAATCTGAATTACTTCTGTGAAATAGACTACACAGACATTGATCACTTCACCCCAGCCTTGAAGCATGGTCACCACTGGAGTACAGCATCAGCTGGGTAGGAAGATGCAATGACATCTTCTCAAGTTCAAAAGCATGTGAAGGCTATCACCTCTGGTTCAATTTCATGAGGAGTGTGGGAGGCTCAAGTGCAAATTTCAAAATGTAGCTGTGTTCAAACACTCAAAGTAGACGTGGTGGGGCTAAGATTTGCTTTGCAAAGCAGTTGTCACTCTGTCACAGTAACACTGCTCAGGACTAGGAGTGATCAGGGTAGCAAGGCAGTCTACACTTTGCAAGAGTTTCAGTTTCTCTGTCAATAACTGAATCAGCCTGGAAATAAATCTTAAAGAAAAACTCCCCAGCACCCTTCCAGACTTCTGGAAGCCCACACAGGCCCAAGAAGTCCTTTTTTGCACTGTTCTCCACCCCTTCCAGTACATCTATGCAGATTCTCTGTAGGAGCAATCTCTGGTCAGCTCTTCTCTATTTAGGGTAATATTTAATCCTGTGTTTACCTGAAAGCCATTTCTGCTGCTTTTTCTTGGGTCAATAATTTCTGTAAACAGCAAGAGATGAAAACACACAAAGACATTAATGAAATCAGCATTCTCTCCATGATTAAGAACGTTTCCTTTTCAACAGTCAGCAGGTGAAGAAACTCAGCAGTAAAATTCTTCTGCACATAAGGACCCAGAATATGAAAACTCCTGCCCTAACAAGAGAGCATATGTATTGAATCCATTCCTTTCAGTGAAGGCAGAAGGGAAAGTGTTAATTATTCTTTGAGGGATGAATGAAATGCACTGTACAATTAACACCTTCTGTGCTCCTGCCTAATGACAGGCTTAACTTAAGAGAATTCTCTGTACTGTCCTACGTATCACCTTTCCTCTGACATTATCTTCCTTTTCTTGGCTCTCTACATAGAATTTTAATGAGATCTTAATTGTTTTTCCATCAGCTGCAAGGATTTCAATCCTAAGTCATATGTTGGTTGTCATTCTACAGAAGGTGGGATGGGGAGCTGTAGAGATGTTCTCTTGCTAAAATGGAGCAGGAGGCAGCCCCCACACCTCCCACTGCATCCCAGGGAAGGGCTGTCTCTGTGTTTCCAGCGCAGGCCCAGAGACTACAGCTTGGTATTTCTGCAGTTACTCAGTGGGGATGGGAAAAATCAGTCACACAAATGACTGCCACCACCTCCCTGCCTCACAAGGGTTTGCTCTCAACACAGAGGACTTGCAGGTGCCAAATGAGCTGTACATCAGCCTCCTATTTATGTCCTTGGTCATTTACTAGTCATCTGCACACTTTTGTCTTTTGTTTCATCATTCAGATCATCTTCAGTAGTACAGCATATTTAAAACAGATTTACTTACTTCTCTTAAACCCTTCCAAGGGCACTTTTGAAGATATCAGAGATTCCCTGAAGCATCATGAGGAAAGTAGGATGTTGCAAGAGCAACTGGGTAGAGCTCATCGTATCTACTGTCCACAGGGAGCTCAAAGAGTTCCTTGATATACAGATCCATGATGTGGTACCATTATGGAGAAAGATGATACATGCTAGGATTACTCTGTATGGTCATCAGACTGCATGAAGATAAATTTCAGATTTAAAGAGGTGCTGCCCTGCATTTAATTAACAAGCCATTTCAACAGCTGTCACTGCCTGTGGGATCCTGGCACCAGGTGTGAGGGTGCAGGGCCTGGGAACAGGGGTGGCATCACAGCAGGCAGGCAAGCCCTGAGCACCAGGGCTCTGAGGCTGATGGGAGAAGTCCCAAACACAGAAAGGGAATCTTGGTCTCTATATAGGGCTCCCACAGGGCTGCAAAGTCTGCTATCACTCAGCAAAGGGCCAGGAGCCTAAAAATAATGATGGTTAATTAATATCTCAGACGTCTGTAATATTCACTCCTGGGTCCTATATATAACTTATAATCAATGGTCTGGAATTATGTTAGCAAACAGCAGCATTCAAGAAATGAGGAAACTGAGGCAAATGTTGCTGGTATGGAGTATGAAATCAGAGGAAAATACAACTTGAGGCCTTAGAGAACAATAGTTTCATAGCCAGGAGGAAAACCTCACCTTCCCACTCTGAATCCTGTGTTCCTCAACTGGACAATGCTACACAGGCTAGCCAGCCATGTTTAATCAATACTTACATATTTTTGCTATTCATCCACGAACTTAATATTTATTAAAATATTTCTCACAGCCTTGTTCCTGCACACTACTCTATTTCAGCATGTGGAGCAGTGACAGTTTCCATGTAGCTGTCTTTTGTAATCACATCTTCTGCCCTCCCAAAATATCTCTTTCCCTTACGGGAAACAGTATGGAAGAAATAGCATTTTTTATGTCATAGCTGCTGTATGACAACTATGTGGTTTCCATCTACACCTTACACTCATTATAAATATTCACTTTTTGACAGCTAGAATCTTCCCTTTGGGGTTTTGGTGCCAATCCAAATCCCAGGAAAGTGTAAGAAAACAAATTAATTAGCAGGCACTGGAGAGAGTGAATGTTGCCCAAAGGTATACATTGGCAACTAAATATGAGAAGCCTATGATGCTTATAAAGTGACTTGAGCTTGGATGGTTGGCAAGAACACAGCTCCTGCACCAGAGAGCAGTGGGCAATTTGCAGCTAGAAGCACAGCCTGCACTGCATCTTTCTCATGCTGGGCATATCTCCTGCTCCACTTAGGGGTGACATCAGGAAGCCACCTCAGATTTGAGGTGGGTGCTTTCCATTTGATCAGTTGCTATAAATAAGATAGGCCAGAGTCTCCACATTAACATGCAAGGCTGTAAGATAACCATACAAAGTGACATTCCCTCGGCAACGAGCAGTTTCCCACGTTGGCATCCACAGAGCATCGTAGCCTTTCAAACAGGGCTCTAATATTGACCACTAATAGGAAGATGCAAGTAAGCAGAAGAGATCTGAAAAACTTTGTTTACTCCCTCTTTCTCAGATTATCTTTCATTAACTATGACAAATATTCATATTAAAGCAAACACTACAGATATGAGGGAATCTTTAATCCACTGACAAGACATGCTGCCTTCAGGACCTCTTTCATTTTTCTATAAATAGAAAGCTATAGCACTGCAAAACTAAAATCAGCGCTGACAGTCCAGCTCTCTTGCCTTCTTTAATCAAGTTGCCAAAATGTGTAGAAAT
Source organism: Buphagus erythrorhynchus (assembly GCA_013400855.1). Taxonomy (NCBI): domain Eukaryota; kingdom Metazoa; phylum Chordata; class Aves; order Passeriformes; family Sturnidae; genus Buphagus; species Buphagus erythrorhynchus. Next base: position 11,508 of record VZTT01002596.1, read on the forward strand.
TTAAGCATTCAGAGAGATAACACACTGTTTGCTCAGTGCACCTCATCTGTAATTTAGATTGCTAATTTTGGCATCACTTGAACATTCTACTCTTATTTTAAAAATGTGTCCCTTGCCTAGAGCTTTAGGCAAATAATCTAATTTCCCAACAAGCCAGTAACATTCAACTGAGTGCTGCAACTAAAGCAGAACAAAATATTATCTCTCATAAATGGAGAACTGTTGAGTCCAGAACTTCAATGTCAAGGTGTAAGCAGGGGCTGATGCATTTGTCATACCTTACATTTCTGGATGAACTCCTCTTTCAAAAGCATAACTACACCTCTGAGCATGGGAGATATGCAAAAGCAAGCAAAAAGATAGTTATACCTGACCTACTCTGGCTCTGGCCTACTCGTTTCACTAAATAAAATGTAATACTCATGTAATAAGCAAAGTCCAAAGAATGTCAATTTAAAAATTCCTCTGAATGTCATATATCAAGTGTCTCTTATGCCAACATGCTCCCCATTCTCCTCTGTGCATCTTGCTCCTGCTCCCAGTTACATTTTGTGATGTCATGTACCTTTTAACCAGGAGGAAAGATGTTTAACTTTTGCTACATAAAAACTCTCAGCAACCTTCTGAAAGCAGACACCTTTAACAAACAACCTCAAATTAAATTGCTCAAGAATTCCACTTAAAAAGCAAGCATGCAAACAAAAATCCATGAAAGTCCCCGAACAAGCCCCATCTTGTGAGAGAACTTGAGAGAGAACCCTGCACCAGGTTGAGGGTATGATTAAGCAGTGATAACCCCAGAAACTGGAAAGTTTCCCAAGAGTTTAAGATATCTTTAAACATAATTCCCTCTGCAACTAAAATTTGAACTCAGCCCCTTGGAAGTGAAACTCCAGCTTATTCATCCTGATAGCCTCATGAGAAGGCACCATGTGAAGTGCCTGGCTTTTTGGGCTAAGACTTTCTACATCTGCCGATGGAGAGCTGCAACACAGCCGGTGCTGTGCGGAGCAGCTGCGAGGTCTGTGAAGGAGGAAATTAGCACCAGGCTGCTGCCTGTTGGTACCTGCACAGTGTGTGAAGGTGAAAATGCAGGGAATGTGAACAGAGCAGCAGCCCACACATGTAACAATGGGCTGTGGGCTATTGAGACATGGACAGCTAGTGGAAATACCCTCTGCAGTGCCATGGAGCATTGATACACCCCCACGGCACTCATCCAGCTGGCAGGGCTTTTGGGCCCCTGGGAGAATCCATCCTCAGGAAACACAGAGAGAGATGATGTGTGTTTAACCTCATAACAGAAATCTTTCTGGCTATGCACATGCATATATGGAGTCCCCTGCCTGGGGAGGAAGCTGACATCTATGAATCTCCTGAGCAAACAGGGTATATGAATGCACACATGGTCATGTGTGCTTTCCTCATGGTCTGTGCCTGTGCCTCACCCGAATTTTTGAGGGGTGGCATCAATCAGTTTGGGTAAATGCTCGGGATCCTCAGCTTCCAAGGAAGGAATAGATAAAATCTCCAACAGATCTGGGATTTTGGAAAGCTGTTAGACTCACCTAAAGTAAAACACAGAAAGTATACTATGAAACACTGAATATGGTACTTTTCTTCCACGTTTTTCCAAAAGGGTAATTAATGTCATTGCCTGTGCTGTAGAAAACTCTGAGACAAATCTGTCCTTCAGGTCACAGGAAGTGGTAACATACAGGCAAAAATAAAATCAGTGTTGCATTCAGTTCACATCTGCGTGGTTCCCACTGCTAGAGCCAAAATTTTTTTTTCCTTTAATTTTAATCATGCATGCAGAAAATGAGAACTATGTAGCACACTCCTTCCAAGTCAGAGTGGCAGACACCCTGACTCTTCTTCCCTACCAACAGCCTTTTGGGGCCATACCATCCCTGACCATTCCAGAGCACAGCTTCACTGACAGTGTATACAACTTGACAAGTAAAAAGTACAAGATGGTGAAGGAATTTTCTTCTCTCCCCACCTTTTAGTAGCACTGAATCTATAGAAACAAGTTATATCAGTGACTTTGCCAGTAGATTAGCCTTTTCATCAGGGAATACTACTTCATTTAAAATAAGGGATTGGAAACCTCCCCAAGAGACAGGTAAAATTAGCATAGACACATTATTCCCAAACATAACTAAAAAAAAAAAAAAANCCCCAAAAAAAAAAAAAAAAAAAAAAAAAAAAAAAAAAAAAAAAAAAAAAGCAGAGATTGACCAAGGGACCTACAAGTGCTTTTTTCATTTCTAGCTGCTATGGGCTTTCTTGGAGAGAAACAGTTGCTGTCTCCCAGAAGGGATGGAAACTCTGGCTTTGCCCTGCGGTGAAGCTGAGTTTAACTAGAGGGGTGAAACAACTTACAAAACGTAGTGATTGCTCTCCCTGTTAATTCAAGTAATATGCTGGCCCACAGGGGCCCTGTGCTGCTCCTCAGCAGCCAGGGTCAGGCAGAGACATAAGTTAAGGGAGCAGGGCGGGGGGCAGTGCTTGACTTTCCCTAGGGGTCCCCACAGTGGCCAAACCAGCTGCTGAGGAGAAGCAACACCTCACATTATCCCTATTGTATCTCTTGCAAGGAGCACAGTGGGCAAGCAGTCAGCCTGTCCCATGGGAGGGAGGAAAGTTACCTTAGTCAGTATGGCAGAAGTCAGTGATGCACTCTGCACTGTGAGAAGATGGAAGGAGCTGTGTCTCCATTCTGTCTTGGAAATAAAATGCTTCTCTTAATCATTCCAGTATAATAATGAAACTTTCCACTCAGGCAGAGCATACAAGACCTCTCAGATGCTCTCAAAACTTCTTCCTTTGATTTGTTGTGCAAAAAGGCACCATAAACTACAGGTAAACCCACAGGTTTTCTCTTGGTGCTGGGAGCCCCCAACTCAGTGCATCCCCACAAACTGTGAAAATTGTTCTCTTTTGTTTTTTCCTAATGATGCCACAAAACCAGGACACAACACAAAGGCAACTAACTGCAAATATCAAGCTTCAAAAGATGACAGCTTATATTATCGCTGACAAGTTTCCATAGATGTTTTCTTTTACTACAATTTAAACCAATTGCAGAGTCCTTATCCATCCATATAGGTAGTCCTGGAGTGGATGTTATGGGGTAACACAAGATCTCCAAGACAGACATGGGCCACCTTGGGCTGAAAACACAAAGGGCAATATAAAAGAAGATTTCAAGATCATTGCCAAGCCAGTACTATTTTTTTTTTCTGTTTGCAAAGATACACTGATTAAATAGTCATATCTTGATATAAACATTACAAAATTTTCTGTTCTTAGCATATAAACTTGTATAAAAGTTCAGCAAAAATTCATGTGAATTCAATCAATGACCTAGAGTATAGGGGGAAAGGAGTGTTCATTTTTTTGCACCAGTAATTTGTATAAATTCAGAAAAAAATTTGCATTTTACTGTCAGTCAATATACAAGTTCTTTGTATGATTTGGGGGGAGCATGACACCCAAATTGCCTAATTTCACTGATTCAATGCATCTTCTGCCAGTCAACAAGAGCTTTCAGCCTAGACAAAGACTAAAATAAAGCATACCAAATAAAAGCCATGGACATATAATTGTCATTTCCCAAAAGCTTCTTTCAGTCCCAGCTTCTCAGAAAACTACCCAAGCATTAAAGCTGCTGCCTCTCAGGGAAACTAATTATAACTAAAAAAAAAAAAAGAAAAAGGGGGGGGGGTGGGTTGCAACCCACATGTCTAACTGAATATATAAAGGATAATTGTGTCATTAAAACTAACAACATTTGAGATGGCAAAAGAACCACAAGCCAAGAATGGATGTGTTGGACACCATCAGGCTCCCATCAGATTATTCACATAGAAATGCAGCCATCACCAAAAGAATGTAATCCTTGTGTGCTTCCACTGATATGGCTCAGATGTGCATGCTGGTATTTCTGAGCTCTTGCAGAGCTGAAAGTGTCAGCAATTCATTGTTTACTGTCTGGACTGAATTGACTCTTCGAGCTCCTCAATGCTACACAGACGGCCAACGCTTCATGCACCAGGGCATGCTGATTGCCATCCAAGTAGGTATAAGCTTCCACATTGTTCTAAAGCAGGGTCCTCCTCACATCATCCAAGGAGCTGCTCACAAAGACTCCATTTAATCAGCGCAGCTCCACCTTTGTGGCACAGCAAGACAATCACTCTTTTAAGAGAACTAAGTCCTGGAATCAAGAGCAGCCAGTGGGTGCTGCGAGGAAGGCGGTGGCAGAGAGTCGTTATGCTTTCTGGCCATAATTTATCAGGAAAAAGAGTTGCTATCTCTATCAGTACAATTGCACAGCCCCAAAGAAATCATGAGAGCATATTTTCTGAATAACTTCAGTCATTCCCTCGTCTAACCTTGCCAACAAAAAGCTCGCTAAGACAAGTTTTTCTGTCAGCAACTGAGCTAATGAAACTCAGCTTCCTATGGATTTGTTACATACCCCCACAATACTGCTGAAATCAGCTACCTACCATCCAGTTACACCTTTGGGTTTACTCTGCACCCCTCACTGACAATATTCTCAGGTTTTCTGATGTTTACTCATCCTTCAAAAATAGTCATGTCCCTGAAAAATTGACAGTGAATGGTACCTTATAGGCACCCCTCCCTTACTGCTGTCACCTATTCATCGTGGTGGTCTCACTCATTTCTCTTTCCTGTTCGACACCCTACAGTTCCAAGTCTCCAGTGACATCTTTGGCTGCCACAAAACCTGCACTTTTCCATTGCTTTGAGGCAAGCAAGAAACAGCCTATGTATGTAACTGGTTTAAAACGTTTCATGCAACAAGAGGGCAGATGGTTTTTGTACATTTGGGACAAAATGAAAGGACAATGGCTGAACGATCACGGATTTACCTTGAGGGGGCATTAATCAAGCTTTTGGAAAATTTCCACCAGACTTCATGAAATTCATAAAAATGGTAATGTCTTTGAGAGGTTTTCCTTTCTTTCCAGATTGGCTGAAATTTGCTGACAGTTTGAAAAGTTACGTGAAGGAGTGGGGGGGGACCAACAGATGGACAGACAGCCATGGCAACTGTATATGCCTCATTTCTTCAGAAAACCACACTAAAAATAGAGGAAAAATACAGGGGCTGACAGATTTAATTAACATAAACATACAAGGTTTTTATTCCATTAGCATTCTTACTGGTCTAACTATTGCATGAGAGGTTTAGTTGCCATTTCTGATAGAAAATAACTCAGCTGTGCAACATTCTGTCTGAAAAGAGTCCCTCAGACTCTGAATTCCGAGGCAAAAGACTCCCTTTCCTACTGCTTCTTCACATTAGTCAAGAGTTGCCCCTAAAAGACACAGAGCAGTCTCTTAAACTTGTCTTGTGGATTTTTTCCTTCTCTGTTCATTGGCATTTAACTTGGTAGAGCTGCAGACTGAATAAGAATATTAAGACTCACATTTGAAACAATGTGTACTAAGGGTATAAATCAAAGTCATGATGTCAGTGGAAAGACTCTCATTACATTCAATCAGTTTGGAGTGTCAGTTAATAGAGAGTAGAAACTCTTGGTGAGAAAGTATCAGAGCATCTCATGTGACTGAAGTCCTCCAGGCATCTGAGTTGTGACACCCTTTGTGTGCTGGGGCCAGGCAAAGTGAATCCAAGCAGCACAATGCAGTGACTTGCAGAAATGCCAACCTGAACAAGCCCTCCAGTAGTACAGCTGTTAGGGCTGTTTCTAGCATTAGTGCAGATTGTGATACCTCTTCTTTTGAGGGATACAGTCTAAAAAGGTTGTATGCCCTCATAACACCTAAAAATTAATAAAAATACTCCTTTGCTCAACCTCTAATTTTGGGATTAAAGTTCCTGAGTTATGCTTTCAGCCTAGCCTGTAGCTAGGATGTTTTTTTCTGAATGCTGCCTTTGATTTTTGACACCTTGACCACAGAGCAGAGACATTTTTCTTCAGTAATTCAACACAGCCTTTAGGACACTACTAGATGACACACTAGAGTCATGTAGGTACTTAGAGGGATTTGTCCAAATTAAGTAGAATTTACCTTAAGGAAAAAGCCACTACAAGTCCCATCTAAAATTCACCTTGGAATGTGTTTGATAAGTAGTGAGCAGATCTTGTTTGGGTAGGAGTATGAAATGAATTCCATCTAAATATCAGAGGTGCTCATTCTATGGGATACTGATATGTCAGACAGAAACACAGAATGAGCAGGTTTTGGTTGAACCATTATTAAATTTTTCAGCTCTGTGATGGCAGCAGGGCAACTAAGAGACCATGCAGATAATTGCAGCAATATGCAAGGATAGCAGAAACTAAAATCACTATAATTCATTTAAAAGTGCCTAATCTTCTGCCTAAGGAAATTAATGTCATATAAAAAGATTATCTGAGATAGGACACTGCTGTTCAGATCTTTTTTGATCTGCTGCTCTGTTCCAGGCAGGCTTTTTTTTTCCTCAACTCATGCATGCTGAGGAGTTCTTGAACATTTTGTGACCCTAAAATTTGTCTTCTATTTGGTTTGCAGATGCCATCACTTTACAGGGTCCCTAGCCTTCCCCAGGGGTATGGACAGACCCCACAGCCCTACAGAGACTGAGATTCACGCTTGCAGCCTTACTGGTTTGGGTTAGCACCTTGCCAAAAGACCCAGAACAAAGCAGTCACCTCCTGCTTCCATACACCAGCATCCACAGTCATTTCCAACGTGCCAGCTCGCAGCCCTCAAAGCAACGTTCTTCAAAGCTGTCTCTCTGCTGCTTCTCCTGCAAAACATTGTCTATGGGAAAGGAACAGACAGATGTCAAGGTCAGCCTGTGATTGACAGTCAACAGCTTTTACTTCTCCTCCCTTGCCCACTCTTGCTCTGTTACTGACAGTTCAGCCTTTCCACAGCCGT
>VZTT01002596.1:24346-40203 GCA_013400855.1 Buphagus erythrorhynchus
AACTGATTCCTTTGACTTCACCAGGATTTTAATGCTCCAAGCCAGTTACAGATCTCACCCAGTGACTAAGGAATATCTGCTCATTTTCACTTAAAGCTGGCAAATACTGATAGTTTTAAGTTTCCTACCAAAGACAAAGGGGAGCTAAACAAAAATTTTTTTTTCTAAACAATGCAAAAGGAAAATCAGACATTATTTCAGGTCAGACTGACACATGCAATTGAAAATTAATGAATAGGCTTAGACTTACAAATGAAAAACAAAAGTTAAAAATTTTTCTTCAAAAAACACTCCAGCAAATGGATGTAGGGTAGGGGGCACAAATCTCTATGCTTCACAGTAGAGGGTCAGAATAGAAAGGCAGTCTGTCAAAAACACTAGAATAATTTTAGGGAACACCAAAGAAAACCTTTTTTTTTAAATGAATAACAGGGCAAGTTCTACTCTATATGATATGTAATTCTTCAAAATCTCACTTTTTTTCAGACTCCATATGACTTGGTCAGGGGGGCAGAAATCCATCTTTTCAAACAGTATCTAGTTTGTCATTCTATGACAACAGGAGCAGCACAGGAACCTCACAATCTCATTTATCTCTTCTGCTCTCCTTTCAGAGTCTGTCCTATGCCCTCGATACCCTTCTAATGTGAATAGTCTGATACAACCAAACAGCAAATCTAGGAACTTGGAGAGACCTGGTTTCCTACTGCTGAGCTGTGCTTGACACAAGGGAGAGAGACCAGTCCATGTGTAACTGCATAGAAGCATTTGTGCTTAGCTATTGCATTCACCTCTTACATCACCACCTGTTTCACCAGGCATTTGCACACAGGGCTCAGGATGCAACAGCCTCGGCACAGTGGTGTACAGCTGGCACTAGGAGTGTGGCTCAGTCTCCAGACCTGGGTGTGCAGGTCCAAAACACAGGAGGTCCAGCACCAAAACACAGCCCCTTCTAATTCAGTAGCATCAGGAACAGACCATTACGTCTGCCTAAAGGCTATCCTAAACCACTTACTAGCTGAGAGAGACCTGAATGCCTGGCTCTTTTTGATGCCTGATGTCCAGAAATGAGGTGCTGTTCCTGAGCAAGTCAGCCTTTGAAAAATCCATGTGTTGAAATTGCAGCCATTTATTCAGCCTCTGTGCCGTGCTCTCAGCTTCTGCTGCCTCCTCTCCCCTATGCCACAGCCAACACAGTTCATTTTCCCTCTCTGCCTCCCCATGCACCACCTCAGGGACACAGCCAGTTGCTTCTTTGAAAACAGCTCCTGTCTGTTCCCCAGTCCTCCCCTTCCCTGCTCCTTCCCTCTGTCAACTAATATCTGAAGGATAGGATGTCTCTAAACATCATGTTTGTCAGTATATAAATACAGTTTGTCAATATAAAAAAAGGCAACAACTGCAGTTGTTTAAAATGAGGCAAAATTTGGGTAAGACAATCTCTCACCTTGCAGAGACTGCTATGCATTCTCTCGAAGTATTGTGAGCTCTTGCCTCCAGGGAAAATGTATCCATTGCCCAAGTGACGGCATTGCTTGACAAAAGTTTCACTCCTACCAAAATAACATTTCTTCCAGTACATGTACATAGTCTGATGGCAATCAGGATGAGGATACTCATACTAGGAACTGTGCAGTCCCTGGATGTGTGTGGCCCTCAAAACCAACTGAATTCAGCAGACAAAAAAAGCGCAACTGCAGAAATAGCAGCTTGGTGCTGCCTATTTCTTTTTAAAAGCAGAGTTTATTACCTCCTCACAGCTGGTGCCTGGGTGGCATCAGCCATCTGGAATTTGAGTTTCTCTCTAGGAACTTTGTTTTACCAGTTATATTTTCATTTGTTCTTCAGAGTTAGAAAGCAAGTAAAAATTAAGAGCAAGTATGCTCCAGGATCCTCTGAACTGTACTTTCCAGTTGACTGCTGGACTCCAATCTCTAATTTTGTTGCCAGGCATTTATCTTCATAACAGATGGATTTGGTGTTACCTTTCCAGAGCTGTTTTCTGGCAAGGAATTTTGAGGTGATTTGTGCAGAGTCCCAGCAGGACTGATTCTAAGAAGTGCTCGTTATGGGTGTGGTCAGCTCTCCTGGAAGAACAGGACTATCATATTTAATATGTGAGGGACGAAAGGACAACAGCACCAGCCATTTGGCCCTAGGAGACTGTGATTTGCAGTAGAAAACAAGTAAAATTTGGTACCAACTTTGAGACATACAAGTAACATCTATTAATTCATTACATACATTTCACATTAAAATAGATAGGGACCACCTGATTCAAGGCTAAAACGTTTGTCAGCTGGACAGTTAGGAGAGACCCTAAATGTCCCCTTCCTTTTTAGCTTCTTGGGCTGAGTTTTGGGGTTTTTTTACCTACAAACTTTATGCAATGGCTCAGCTGTGGCCCAATCCATTCTTTAACATTATCTTCCAACATAAAGAGGTATTTCAAATCCTAAATGTAGGAAAGGAAAGGAAATCTGAGAGAGCACTAGAAGAAAAAATAAAAAATCAAAGGGGTTGTCACCTAACAAACCTTTCAGATAGATAAACAACCTCAAAAGCAATATAAATTCAGTGTCTGCCTTGGCCTTGTAAGACATGCCCGGATTGGGAGTATTAGTTTTACTACCCAGCTCTCAGGCACAGGTGGCTATTCCAGCAGTATGCAAAGGTTACCCAACAAACATCTGCTCACCTGGGGAATTACACCCCCCAACAAGCCTGATCTCTGTGTACATCACACACTGAACAGCTGCAGAGTCAGTCCTTTCCTAGAAGGCTGAAGCAATGAAATTCCCTGTCTAGTTCTTCTACCTTCAAATCTCATGCCTATAGTGTTTCTGGTCTTTTTTTGCCATAGTCTTACACTTTACTTTTTCTGTGAAGACTGCCTTTTAAGTGTTCTTACCACCCGTTTATGCAAAGGGAGAAAAATGTAATTTCCTTGCAGTTACATAATCTCATCTGTATTCATAGCTATATGAATACTAATATAAGTTTTCCCCTATCCCTTTCCTTTTCCCAATACAAAGGAAGGAAGAGTCCCAAGGAAAATCTGTTGTAGTGACTCACATTTATTATGCCCCAGCCAGACTTTTCTTATATAAGGCTGAGTCACTCATTAGCTGAATCTTTTGCAAAGAAAGAAAAAAAATAAGGGCCTTTTTTCAATACTCAAGTCTTAGTTTTTTATGTTACAACAACATGGATTATGGCTTCAGCAGAATTTTTATTTAGTTTCCTGTGACTTTCCTGGTTTTCTTTTTAGTATTTCTTTCATACAGCAGCATCCTCATGCCACTTGAACTGACTTGAGTCTTGGATTGCCACGCAATACATTTCCAGGTGAAACTGGTTCTCTTGGAACCTCTTCTTCCATTTCATACACTCTGGGTGTTTCATATTTATTTTTCAAAGCCCCAACAACACACATGTGACCGAGATGTATTTGTCTCCCTGTGCCTACAAATGCAGCTGTTGAGAGGCCATTCTTAGTTTATACCTTGGAATCGCATTGCCTTATATACAGCCCTCACCGCACTGGCTGCCTGCCTGCTTTGGGGAAACAGGGCAGATCTGTGTGTCTGCTAATTTGTGAACCTGAATAAGTCTCCTGGTGACTGTGATTCCTGCAAAACTTCTCCCCAGATCTATCCTGCTGGTCTCTGTGAATCCAACACATCTGAAACAAAATGCTAGGGCAACTCTCTTTCTGACCAAACATTAATGTGGGTCAATTACTTTAAGTGAAATTAGAGGAAATTGGCATCTTCACACTACTCTTAATATTTTTTGGTCTTTCAGGTTCAAAGTACCCATATTTTCACATGAGAAAATTATGGTCCACCTCTAGTTTCCTAGGCTTCATCGACAAATCTTGATTATGATATTGGTGGGTACTGTCTAGATGGCAAAAAACTAAAACAGATTTCCCAGATTTTCCCCAGAACAAGTTTTAGGAACCCATGTGGCTTCAGCTACCCTTGAAAAGATGATGTAGAAAAACAACCTGCCTTGACCTTTTACAGTTACATAGTAAAAACCAATGCAATGCTTTTGTCCAGTAGGAAAACAAAGTGAACAAAGATGTGCTGGTCAGTGACTAGCAATTAAATTATACATGGTGAAGTATAGCTTGTATCTTGCAGGGATTTGACACCCATGTTTGTATATCTACTGCCCAGAAGACAGGAGTATAACTGCAAGCTCTTATGTGTAGCAGCTGTTAATGGGCTTCAGATTCATTTGTAGGGGAAGGTTTCTGAGGTTAGGCAGAGAGTTCAAGCCCCATATTTAGTTTGAACCTTGCCCAGTGGATGCCTCCCATGCCTCTGAGATTTCCAACTATCACGTCATATCCATCTTTCTCCAAATGAAAGCTGTCCCAAAGTGGCTAATCACTCATGTCCTTTCTCCAAGAGCCAGTCAGGGATTACACACATCTAACTCACTTAGGCAACTGTGTCAAATATCTCTGCTGATAGATTGACACCAAGTATTTGGCTTCAGACATGAAGATGCTTCAGGCAGAAACACAGTGAGGCCACAATTTCATAGAGACCTTAAACCACCCCAGCCTAGCCCAGCAGACACCTCTCATTTCTACCCCTCACCTGCCCCTTTGCTGGTATTGTGCCAAGTATTCATGCAGCTTCACAGTCCACAGGGTGAAAGAAGTGATCCAGTGAAAGATAAACTCACAACAACAAAAACTAAAGGTAAGTCTCTAACATGGATGGGTGGTCTAGGTCCCACCAGTACATGACCCCATAGCATGTCCAAGGCCATCAAGGAGGAGGAGGTGGAAGGATAGGACTCTGTGGGTAGGCACAGAAAGTGGGTAGGATTGTTCTTCGTGGTGACAGTTAATGGCAGGACAAATTGTTGGAAACTTGTGGCTACGGTTAAGGAAGGAAGGCAAACCCCCCAGCAAGGGATGAGTCAGGAAAGCACCAGCCAGGTGGCACAACAAGATGAATTCTCAAAGGTCCAAGCATGTGTGCTGGTTTTTTCCATTTAAGACTGACACAAATAACTGTGACTGATTTTCCTACTGTGTGTGCTGTAAATAACTACTTCTGCTTAAATTTTACTTTAGTCTAACTGAAATAACAGTGATTTTCACCACAGATAGCAGACATTTCTTGTCCAAAAAGGATAGGGAAGTATAGTGGACCTGAAAACTCCCTATGTGAAAGCTCACCTTCAGAAGTGCCCAAGCCCTGCAGGGTGTTTTCCAGGGTATCCAAAGGGTATAGGAGGGTGTCTCAACTGAGTTGCAGGAGATAGCCTGAGAGACAGCATTGTGGGTCAGAAGAAGAAATGTGTGTGGTGCCTGTCAGGATCCTGAGCATCCCAGAGAATTTGACTTGTCACCAATGTTTCGCATAGAGGCAAACTGCAGCAGGAGGGATTTCAGCCTCTTAGCATCAACATATCAAGTTGCACTGAAAGCAGAAAGAATATACCAAACGTTGATTTTGAAAATGAAATTTGATCTGCCCGCGATCAGTTTTGCATTTCCTTTTCTGTTGACACAGAAGAGGGTCAGTATTTGCTATTCTCAGCACCTATGTGCTTGATACAAATACATATTTGCATGAAGCTCAGCACTACCAAGGCTTTTTGAAGGTAAGCTAAAAGAGCAAAAATTAACTCAGCAGTGTTAAAATGAGTGGGAAACCTCTCCTCAAATTACTAATTCTTGTGGACAATGTTTCAAGGTACTTGCCTCACTTAAGTACTCTGTAAATATGACTTCCAAGAAGAAAAAATTGCTGTATTTCAGCTCTAGACTAGCCTGAGCCACACCATAGCTCAGCTGTTGAAACCAAGATCTTTCTGAAAAGATCCCTGTGAATACAATTTTGTCAAGCAGAGTTGGTGCTGCAAGCCAGGATCAGCTGAAGAAATGTGGATTACATCTGCCTCATTGAATCCTGTTATTATCATTATTACTTCACAGCTCATATTTTCTTCCCAGTGCAAGGCTCTCCAAGCACAGGAATTCACTGAGCTCCTGGTAACTTGCCACACACACTAACAAAGCTGGCATTTATCATGGCTTGTCAGAGCAGCATTGCAGCCGCTGTGTTCCTGATCCCTGCTCCTGCATGAAAAGCCCTGGGCCCTGCAGGCAGGCATGGTGAATCCACACACTCAGTATTGCACAGTGCCACACTGCTCATTTCCCACTCGCCCAGAACCCACCACCTGCACTTTGTCTCATTTCTCTTGCCCCCAGCTTTGGCAAGATGTACCTGCTTAAAACAACTCTCCCCATCTCAAAGGCTGATGGTCATCTCTCCCCTCCTTCTGCCCATTTTCTACCAGCACAGCTTTGTTTCCCTGGTTGGGCTTTTCCACACAGTTCTGTACCTTGCAGTGGCAAATATAATACTGTGACTGGACCCACTGCTGATGGTCAAGGCTGACACCAAAGGCAATTATAATACTGTAAAAAAATTTTTGACAAGCACCAAAATATAATGCCCTACAGTAGGCATTCCCCATGGCTACCAGCTTTGGTGCAGGTTTGTATGAAAAGGAAATCATGGAGGCCCTGTCTGCCCTGCCTCCTGGCTCAGCTGGCAAACCCTGTGTGATGTTAATGTATAAACGAACTGTCCAGCGTCTCGACAGCTTCACCAGCAGCTTTTTCAGTTAATTTTTCCATTTATGAAACACATGTTTTTTAAAGGTCATTATATCATAGGTTCTTGGTGTTAGCAGCACATTTATCTCCACAGAGGTGGCATTTGGTTTGGCTGTCTCTGCCCATCATAAACTTTGCTAATTCTTTTATTTTCTCCTGGCAGGATCAATGAGCTCATGGCTCACCTTTGAAATTTTTAGTGCTTTTGTATTACCATATTTTGGATGGAACTACACAACTCCCAAAAAATTTTAGAGAGACCTGAACAAGTCATGAAAGAGACAACAAGCTCAAAATCAACTTCCTCTTTCTTTGCCTCCTTAAGAGCTCCTTCAGTGAGCCCTGAAGACAACACAACCACTCCCACTAACTTGCAACATGTTGAGCTTCCTTTTTAGGCATCCAATATTGGGAAACAAACGCTCAAAACTACCATGTCCTGTTGCCCACACTTCATTCTTCTGTTGAGATGAAGAGTGAAGTGTGGGGAAAGACAATAATTATAAGAATAACCAATTCTAATCAAGGACTAAGATCTACCAACTATCATGAAAGTAAAACCTGACTCCAGAGAGTATTCATTCCCGCTTTTCATTTGTGTACGTTAAATGGGGAATGGAAAAAACAAAAACAAGAACAACAGATGAAAGAAAGAAGGGGGTATTTTCTTTTTCCTTCATTTTACCCCTCACTGTAGCATAATTGTCGAAGGTATTTAAAGACATTCTCATCCTTTTCAGCTTTTTCTTTCCCACAGCTGCACATGGGCTGTGGTATTAGTGTGAAAGTGGGGAGACCAGTCTACAGAATACATGAACAGATGTCTTGATCTTGTTTCTTTCTCTTGGCAACTCTGGGGACTGCTTCCACTTTTTCTGTTTATTTTTTAGTTTTACCTCAAAAATTTTGGATACACAAAATACACAGGACAGCTCTTTTCACCTTCATCTATCCCTGTACATTTTTACTACCCTCTGTATCTTTACTAATGTTTACGTTTCTAAGGGATGCTTTTCATCCGACTTCTTCTTTCAGATTGGGCATTCTAAAGTCACACATCCTCATGACCCACCTCATCAGCCAGAGGAAGAATATACCCCAGTGTGAGCTCTCCTGTAGCCAACTCTGCATTATCTTCTGGGCAATGCAAACTTCACAAAACTTCTCAGTGGGAGATTGCAGGTGTCCAAAAGTACACCAAAAAGACAACCAATGGGATTCACAAATATTCTCAACAGGCCTATTTCCAAAATCAGATTCCTTCGGAAAACTGCACTGTTGTCACCTGCACTACTTGGCTTTTTAAAAAGCTTTGAACTTTGAAGCATAAGCTCTTTATACAACCTGCTGCGATTTTTCCCTTTGCCAGTCCTAAGACTGGGTTTCTACAGGCTGCTGAAAGAAGAAGTGACATTTCCAGCCCCTTTCCTTGTCACACAACTTACCCTGTGCTTTCAATGACATGTCATTTGTCAGCTCTGAATCACCCTCCTTACATCCTTACAGCTTACTCAAACCATGCATGGTATTGGGTACCATCCCACAGTATGGTAAGCACCTTATCCCTGGGCTGGCTGTATGTGGAACAATTATTACATGAATAACCTTGATGTGTGGTGTGGTTTGTGTTAGCATGGGCAGGGCAAAGGCAGAACTTTGCATACAAATAGCATATTAGCCCAAGAAAGGGCTGGGGTCCTAAAGGAATTTTTTACCATGGCTCCAGACAAGTCTGAGAAAGCACTGCCTTCTGCTCAGGTGAGATTAAACATCAGCACTGCAATACGCTTGCTGCAAAGGCCAGGGGTGTTTCCCACCAGCTCTGCCTGCTTTAGGGTGCCTGGCAGCACCCTGGAGGCAGCACCAAGCTGGAAACAACAGCATGATCGAGTGCCTTGCACATTCAGCTCCCTACTCCTGCCCTTTGCCAGTGCACTGGCAGCACCTCCATCAGCTCTTGTTTCAGAGGTGCCTCTGCCAAACAGAAAGGCTCGACCCTCTCCATGCCAGGGCAGTCTCCAGGCTCTTGTTATCAATGGCTGCTGCCACTGGTGAGAGAGCCTGCAGCTCTGAGGCCACACAGAAACTCTCATAAATACTGTGAAAAACAGGCTGATTTTATCCTGATAGGCATTAACAGAGCACCCAGCATACCTGTGGGACAGAAGGAGTGGTTTTGCAGTCTGGCTGGATTTACACACAATGCAACTTGAAGTTGTAGATAGCCCTTGCAGCAGACATCCCACTCCAGGGTAAATCCATCTGGATGCATCCTAACTGGAGCCTAAGGTGTCCAGAACAACAAGGTTTATTCATTTTTGAGCAAGAGAGGATCAAAGAAGTGTTAATTAAAGCATATCTCCATCCCACTAAGCAAAAGTTTACCTCAAAATATATCCTCTTCTATGTAGAAAAAACACTTGTTCTGAGGACTGAAAATTGCTTTTAGACTTTTAGCCTTCACAGACTGCTGTGTTTTTAGGTTTCTCTTTTCACCATGAACTTAACTTTCTTGTCAGTCTTTGCCCTTTTTTTTTAGTTTCTGTTGGAGAAACTGCATGAAGTGAGGTTGCCAGTTAGACACACCCAGTAATCTGTACCCAGGTCACTTGTGATATATAAAAAAACACTACAGACATTAATAGGGCCGTACATTCTTGAGAGTTTACCCACACTGTGAACACAAGCAACATGGTGGTGGGTTATACAGTCTCAAGCTGAGGATCTTTAGGAGGGACTACATCCGTTCTGACATATTTATGAAACCTTTAGCTTAGGAGCTTTCAGTTAACTTCAGATACATGTTATATGTGTCAGAAATTAACTACCCACCCCTGCCTTATAACCTGTGACTTGAAAAGATGGAGTTGTCACAGGCTCCTCTGCTGGAAAGGCAAAAGGCTAAATTGGACCTAGTGGGTGGAATTTAGCACAATACTCTCTGCTCTGACAGTCCTTTTGTAACACCAAAGCTGGAAAGCAATATTCTTGGCTCTCTGATGTTCAGCTTTCTCTGTCTGTAAAAAGGGATTAATAGTACTTACCTAGCCCACAGGCATGTTGAGACAATTTGCCTACCATGTTTTGAAGTCTGCATCTGAGAGATGCTCTACAAAAGCAGGCTATTATTAAAAGCACAGTCCTTTTGGAAAAGCAGTTAAAAATCATTAGCTGCATATTCAAGTGTGTTCTGTAGTCTTTTTTTCTTTTCATTGATGGTCTTCACTAAATATTTCTTATGTCCTTTAAGAATGATATGACTGAAAACTAAGTAATATCTGCCTGAGAAATAATTTCTTGAACAATATAAAAAAACTGGGCAGCTGAAACAGCCATCTCTTGGAATTTTCCTTTCTTATCAGGTATAAGCCTAGGAGACAATAGAACAGAGCACCATAAATCACAGAGATCTGCACAGCATTGTCTCCCTTGGTGCTTACTGCACAGAACATGTATTTTGCTGGGTTTAGTCATCGCCTTCATGTGAGCAATGATCCATTTTGTTACGAACAATCTCTATTGGTGGCAAATTAATGTAAGTGGATTCATTAAATATGTTTTCCTTTGAATGTGTGACTGTGTTTCACCCTTCTCAGAATACAAATGCTGCTGTGTATCACTGCTGAGTGAATCAACAGGGTTCTTCTAATTTTACAGGCACAGACAGAAAACAAAAAATAGCGCCAGTTTATTTTTTTTTTTTTTACCACGAGTTTAAAATATTTCAAAACAAACTTCTTTGTCATACAGGGATTGATTTTTATCTCAGGAAAAGTATGAAGTAGGAGTATTTTCACAGAAGAGAAAGAAAGTATTCTGTACAATTCCTAGCAGTAGTGAGAACTTTAGTCCTCTAAGAAGANGCCTCTTCCCTGCATTGCCCCACCATCAGCCTAGGCCCCACTGGCTCTCACCTGATGCTTTTCCAAAGCAACAGCTGCTTCTCAGCTGCCATCTCTTCTTTTCACCTCATTTCCCCTGGACACACACACGTAAAGAGATCTTAACTGCGTGCAAGAGCACTATGGACTTCTCCAAAGGAAAACTAGAAAATGTAACTAGTCTATTTGCCTCTGCCCCAAATTAATATTGAAAACATCTTTCAAATGACCTGACAATAAAACCAAAAGTAGCTCCTTCCAAACAATTTTAAGTAACTCTGTGCCTGACATAGATTTTACCTTTTTAAGTAAAACGAGCTGATAACTCATGGTCAAGGATAGCTTTGAATTTCCTGGGTGAACTCTTGCTAGCTTCTGTCAGAAATTCAGTACTTACATAAACAACAAATAAACAAAAAACCCAAACAAATCCAAACAATCCCCTTCCCCCAAAAATAAACCAAAAAAACTTCAAACAAGCTCCAAACCTGTGTGCTTACCCTAAGAATCAGAAGAGTTCATTGTGTAAGTTTGTACTTAGAAAGTTTTACAAATGCATTTAACTTACTTCAGAGACAAGAGCATCTCCACCAGAGCTCTTCTGGCCTGACAACTGCATAAATTCTTACAATCAGATTTCTTCTTTTTACTAGACATGTTAGGAATCTATTGGAAAAGATCAGTCCCAGCTTTAGTCAATATATTCATTTGCTACTTATGTAGAATGCCATTAATATTTTGAAATTATTAGATCTCAGATCTTTTTATGAACAAAAGACAAATATCATCTCCCCATGAACATCAACATGAGACATCAAGCTTTTTAAATGCTGTTATTCCCCCATCCTCTGTTTCTTAGCACTGAGTGTGCTGATGCATTTAAAATTACTAGGGAAAATAATTTCTTGGCTGTCACTTTGCCAGGTTTCACTGTAAAATATGTTTTTATATCTCCATTACTCCATTATGAAACTCTGAGAGTTGGGACCAAAGAGCAAACATAAATTGGGAGGGATATTGAGCTATAGTCACCATCCAGCAAAGCAGTTCACTGTACCTCATCTGATCCTGATCATTTGGAGTCCAGACAAATGTATTAGCTGCAAGATCAGGCAAAAAGCAATAAGGAAGCTTTTTTGGGAGACAGAGCATCCAGGTGAGCCTGATTGTGCTTTGCAGCTGCCTGCAAGCTGAGGTGAGGATTCTGAAGAGCAGCAATTGCAATTTGGGGATAGTGCTCTATGGCACAAGCATTTTCTTTCATGTTAAATTCAATCTGAGGCAAGATGCTGAAGAGTCAATAAATATGATACTGAGGGTTAAGCCCTACATGTTTTAAGAACATCACTGTCACTTGTTTTTTCAGGAAGGTTCATACACATTAGGAAAAACCAAACTGTTTCACTATGAAAAACATCTAAGCCACAGTTTGTCTAAACCCTATTATTTTTATCTTTAAACTCCCAAAACAGTTTGTTGTCCTTGAATGTGACTGACATGCTACAGTGAGATGCACAAGCAATTAGGAAAAACTTACTGTTTCTCTCTATATACCATTCATTATTTCAAGCTGTTGAACTTGGACCAACTTGGTGGATTGAACAGATTTTCCAACAGGTAATTGACTTCAAGAGAAGGCCTGGAATAATTCTAGCTGGCTGTTACTCTGGGAATGAGTCTCCTTCCATTAATTAATCACTCTGAGGAGAATTTTTCTTTCTGAATAAACTCATTATTTTTAAACATATGACATTTAGCAGTATAAATAAACTCCAGAACTGTGATTTAAAATGTGTGCTAACTGTAGGCACGACGTGCCATGGATAGCAGAGCCTCCTCTGCATTTTCTGGAGTGACTTTATCTTCTGATTACAAAGAAGAGGGGGCAGGGAAATGAACTGACTTGTGACTTCACCCACTTATAACCAGGATTTCTTTACTTGCATGACTGTTGCATTTAAAGACACACTCAAGGAGACATCAGCTGTTCAGCTGGAGAGGACCAAAATGTACTGAAAGACAAAAACAAAAAGTGTACTCAAAAAGGACAAAGCCCAACCAAATACAAAAAAGTATGTAACAAATTAATTTTTCTAACAGACAGATGCTCCCTTTTGTTCAACTATATCAGTTCAGTGAAAGTCATTCAGACCTTTTTCCATTTTAAAAACTGTTTTTCGTTTTTTAAAACAGTATGAGGCTTGGACAGAGATACTCTGTTCCAAATCTGGTTTTAAGATCTTAAGATATTACTACACACGTTGCTAACAAGAGGTTACAATCTCCTAGCTAATTTTATCTTAAGTGGATTGATATTTCTCATCAGCAGAACTGAGTAGAAGTTTGCCTCTAATGGAGAAGCTGATTTTTGAAAAACTGTCCCTCTGGTAAAACAAACACTGAGTGTCTGGTAACAGTTTCTGTCTGCAAGTCTAAGAAAAGGACAAAGAAAATTTTTCATACAATCAACTGTAAAAATATACAACTCTTTCCTGTATCTGACTAATGGAATGGGATTAGTTCTAGTCCTCATTGTCCACAAAATGTCGTGGTGGTGAGAAGTTTGCACTGTGTTCCCGAAATGAAATACATTGATGGATGGCAGATCCATTGTTTGCTGGGCCACAATGGTCTGGACACTGAGGTATGAGCCTCTGCTGAAAGGATGTCTGTAGATGCATCTTCTTTAAGCATTCAGTAATAGCCACAGTCACCTACAGGGCATTACCCTGACCCAGTAAGACCATTTTTGTCCTGCCAGTGCTGCTTTGCATTAGTTATTCAGAAACAGCAGGAAGTGAATACTGGCTTCAGACTCAGGCTGAAGGGCTATTGCCTTTTATCCCTTTCTCTCTCTGCTGTTTTCTAGTCTTCTTAGAAAGGAACCTAAACAATTCCACACACCTATCCAGGCTGAACTGGACTCAAGGCAACTCTGGTCCAAAAACCAGTTCCTGACACTTCTACCAAAGAAGAAACACCGTCACAGCATTTTAGTACTTCATTAGAAGTCACAAAAGTCCTTTCCGTGCCTGGTACACCAGCCCACAGCAGACAGTAGGTGCATGTGGTTGGCAAAGTATCCAGACCCTTTATGGACTGGCAGACAGGCAAAGCACTTGACCCACTGGCTGCAAGTGGGCAGGAAACCATTAAAAATAGAAAGCCTCTGCCTCCTTGGTATTAACGTGATGCTCCAGAGTGTACAATTAGAACAAACATTAACATAATCATTGGTTTTCATTTTAAAGCAACGTTTTTCTAGTAACACCTCTTCAACATCTCTCCTCCATTCAGCTACGAGGTATTAAACTGGGCCCAAGCCAGTAACAACAGTGGAGCAGTCCCACCTGGCAGTCCCAGCAGCCTGCTCCATCAGTTCCCACAAGCCTATTGAGCAACACATATAGGAAGAAAGCTGCAGCTGCAGCTCTGGCTACGCTTCACTCAGAAGGTATGCACTCCCCCTTCCAAAACAGCCACAGCTTTTATTAAAGCCCTAACTTAAAAACTAGGAAAAAAGAGAATGAACCCCAAATTCATTATATTCATTTAAACTTTTTCCAGTCGCTGGGGAAGCTCCAGTCTGCATGATGACTACAAAAGCAAAGCATTTAACAGCCTTGCCATGCAATTTGAATGTGTCTGTACAAGACAAAAATTCAAACCTTTCCTACTCAAGCTATCAATCAAAGTGAAGCTAAAATTACAGTTTAACAAGCAGGTATACATGTTTTAGTTAGCAAATGAGGCAAGCAGGGCACATTATTTTTAGTTGCAGTGATGAGGAAAAGAGTGAAAAATAGAAGGAGGAAGGAAGGAAAAATTGTGTCTCTCCATTTGGCTCAGGCTTCTGAAATTTTAGTTAACATTGGCAGCATTTGGATATGATATGTCTCCTAATGGCATTCAAGAAGTCTCAGACTGAACTATTGCTGTGCCTGTAATTATATTGTAATTTGGTTTTTTTGTTTTGTTTTGTTTTTTTTTAATGAGCTAGAAAAGAATGATTGAACTTGCCCCAAACTTGCCAATAAATTGTGAACTGTTTTTATTAGGTGACCCCCTGGGGCCAGGATGACCATGAACCACTGCTTTTTCAAGCAGATGCTCACCAAAATCCAATGTGCATCAACATGCATTTTCTCCTTGATTCTAAATGCTTCTCAGCTGAAACCACAAAAAACTTTCAAATTGCTTATGACAAAGTCTGGATCAGCAATAAGCTGATTTTCTCTCTCTTAAATTATGGAAACAATTTGCCCAAACACAGCCATCATTCATCTTCCCTAATACCATACAAAAACATGCCAGTTGCAGGATCACTAATCAGACTCTTAGGCTGGTCCCTTGGACCTGAAGTTTGCCAAGTTTCCATTCTCTGCATTGGATCAGCAAAACAGCTTCCCATAACACTGGATGATGGAGTAAGGTAACTAATTTATCTTGCAGGTACAAATTGCTGAACATATCAACAAAAATCACAAATACATTCCTACCTACCAAGGAGCTTCAGTTCCANGTGTTAGGAATGAACAAATTCCTCTCAGCACTTCTCAAAATGTAGAAGACCATGACTCTGGATGCCAGAACTCTGTCTTGACCTCATCTTTTGGCACATCTTGCTCCAAAATCACAATCCTTTACTCTGGCTAAGGCATACCCATCCATATGCCTGGATAAGACATAGCCAGCACTCAATTCAGGTCACAGAAGCTGGAATTTTTACTAGAATTTAATTTAAACAGAGTTGTCCTGGTAAACTGCTTATCATAAACAATGCAAGGCTGCCTTCTGAAAAATTAGTGGCAGAACCCTTTTTACCAAAGACAAGAGGTCACTGCGAAATGTAAGCTGTTTTTCATAGTAAAACAACTTTCTTTTTGCTAACATTCAGTGGGAAAGACTCAAGGATGCCACTCAATCCATCGTCAGAATAATCAGCCAAACAAAAAAGCAAAGGCTAGGCTGTCTCATGATATCAGAATTTTCTGAATGCTATTCTCATTGGTTTGATGAATGGCAAAGGCAGAGGAAATCCCTTTTCCTTTTCATAATTCTTTCCCCATGAGGAATAGTTTCCCAAAGGAATTATTTAATCATAAATTACAGCAAGTAACTCACTGAAGAGGGAAAAGAAACAAGTCAGTAACGAAGAATCAACTTTTTGGTCCCAGCAGGGAACTGAAAGAAGCAGCTTTTTTCTGTTATTATTTAGCCCATCCTGGGGTGTGACTCATTAGTGCTTTCATGATTCACCAGGATGTTTTGGTCAGTCTTTTAAGAACAGTCCGATCTGTTTTTCTGTTGTTTTC